>ML779607.1:171870-187797 GCA_009831015.1 Picea engelmannii | reverse complement strand
ATTATGGACAGAGTTTTCCCTGGTGTGGTGTGATTTTGATTGTTTTTTATGGTTTTTACGTAAAACCTCGAGCGCCTTTTTGTCCGTTCTTGCGCTTGTAAAAAACATAAGAACGTGATCGAGCGTCGTTTTATCACTTTTTCAGGCTCGTTGTGGTTATACGAAAAAGGAACCCCCCTGGAGTTTTCTTTAATCTCTTTTTAGACTCTCTAAACATGAAAATATCGTCGAGCGACCTTGCTACTTTCACGCTTGATAAAGTATTTGAAGTAAACGTCTTTCGAGCGATAGTTTAACCCTTTTTCGATCTCGTTGGACTACTGTACAAAAAAGGAACTGAGAGAATTCTCTTTTAAGTGTTTTTCCAAACTCTATAATCTTGAAAAACCTTCGAGTTTACTATCTCTGGACTCGTTAAACAAACATTGACAGACCCGTAATGGGACCGAACCACTCCTTCCTAGGGTTCGTTAAAAATACTCCGAGGGACTCATCCAAAAGATGAGCTTATATTAACAAGTATATGTGATCCTCTTCAAGCTTGTGTAAAAATAAAGAGGTACTTGCCAGAAATGGTGGGGGAAAATTTGGGAAAGAGATATGTTTCATATTTGTATTGATTGGCAGTAAGTGTCGCTCTTGAACATGACACCCCCTATTCATCATTGAATTTGGTTTGGGAAATCCATCTGTCTCTCTTTCGATTGATTACAAGGTCATTCCATGTGTCATCTTTGAGTCAATGCTGCCAAATCATTGGTCGTGTCGTTCATATGTTCAAGATAAGTCCGTCTGAAACCTCTATTGAGTCGGTCATCTGCAGTTATCCATTCTCTCCGTGTTGGCCTTCCCTGTGTCCAGTCCAATTTCCAAAATGATCTGTTTCACCTTCAAACTCTGTTACTCATTTCGTGTCATTGATGGGGGATACATAAAATCCCTCTTGTGACGAGTTTTGTTCCGTCGACTTCAACTCATTATCTGGAATCAAGACTTAGAAATTATTTTACCTTGGAGCTTGCATGCCTCGATGGCAAGTTTCCTTGCTTTCGACAGTGGGTTTACATCATTGACCCCTGATCGAGAGATTCCTTCGGATGTTCTAAATCAACTCATTTATTCACAGTCGATGGATTGTACTATAGTACCTTGGGAGTCATTGACATCAATGGTGATTTCCCTCGCACTTGTTAACGGTTACATCAATGACCGATAATCAAGTGGTTTCTGCCATGTTCGACTTCAACACATGGTTAGATTCGTACTTTGGGCGACGAGATTGAAGACCCTAGATATTATCTTTGTAATCCAGGTTGTGATGGAGTATGTATAATTTTCAACACATAGATTCACTGTGTATGTTTCGTGGCTATGTCGTCTCGATTGAAAATTTGTCGCATAGATCCACAGTGTATTCAGGTGGCTATGCTATATTGTGATGGCATGGATCCACAGTGTATGATTGGTGGCCATGACCTTTGTTTATGATGTCATCAGTCTATGATCTGAGTATGGGAATGCCTACCTTAGAAATTGGTATACATGATATTCTGCCAATGCTTGGATGTTTGCAGGTTTCCGATTAGATGTGCTCTTGGTTCTTGGCACACACATGCAACTTACAAAGTCTATCGACTGTCACTGGTTCCAATATCAGACTTTGGGGGGCATTCTGTTATCCATAATTTTGGTCGTCATGATGATGTAATGATGATGGAGAAATCAGGCTCTTCACTAGAACACTTTCCTGAGAAAAGTTACCTTTGTCTGCTTCCAGAAATCATATTTTTAAGGGAGTTTCGCAGGCTACCTATATATTTTCCTGTGAGAATGCATGATTCTCATAGGCTGCATTAAGTTGGGGTGTGAGAGGTTCACACTATACCTAACTATCAGGGTGCAAACATCTTCTAAAGGAAGGAAAAAGATAAATTCTTGAACTTTCTAGAAGGGAATCTTCTAGAAGGATGAGTTGGCTTTCGAATGGTTATCTAAGTACTGTTTTTCCTAATATCTTGGGATCATTCCTATCCAAGTAACTAATCTATTATCTCCTATATATTGAGGGGAATACTCATGGAAAAGGTTGGAAGCAAACTAGCAAGAGATTGATTGGAGAATTAGTGGAAGATTGTATGAAGGACTGGTGCTACAACAGCTAGAGACACCAGCAAGGTTATCAAAAGTGGTTGATTTTCTTCATGCCCGAGTAAGTGTGTGTGTCGGAGATAGGAGCCATCGAAAGGAGGTTTACAACATCAAGGCTTAGATTGTACGTTTCACTTTCAATCAATATAATACAGTAATATGTCCCTTTCCCATAAAGCTAATGTCACTTTATTGTATAACTCCTTGATCATATACATAGATTAATTGTTGAATATATTGAATTGTCTTCACTTTGATTGGTTTGTTTTTGTTGTTGTATGAATAATACAAGAGCATTGGAGTGAAGCTTGGAACAACAAAGACCCAAGGAAGCGATCATAAGGTATGTACATGATTCTCGCCTCCTAGTTCATTCAACAGTTAAAATCTAGGGAAAGTGTATTATTCTGTCCTGTTTTGTTCTAGATCCAGGTGGATCCAGGGAGATTGGTTTGTGTCCACACTTACGGATTAATCCTGAAACAGAAACTTAGGGAGAGGTTAAACCCAACTCAAAACCATATAATGCAATTCGAACCAGAGGGTTTTGATGGTAAAGAAACTATAAAACCCTAGGAAAATGATCCTCTAGATAATTATCCAACATGTATGTGCTCTAATTGGTCATTGACCTTTCTCCCAACATAGGACTCTTATTTCTACCATGAGGAAGTGGTTCAAGTCGTTTGAGCTTAAGATCAAGAGTGTACATGTGTATGGACTCCATGATCACCGCTTGGGATCACACATTTTTGCATTTATTATTTTTTGGTCCATTTTGGAGGTGCTCACGGGTTGCATGAAGGTAACTCACAAGCAAATCATGAATTGTAAGAAAGAATGTCATGGGAATTAAGTTATGAACTAAAAAATATATAAAGCAAATGGATATTAATGAAGGGATCATAGATAAATGGCCAAACAAAGCATCAATAGTCAAGGATGACCAAATATAGTTATACGAGCAACATATGTTATTATATTTTGTATTGCACAATGATCTCAAACACCAAAATGAAGTGGTAAATTTTTTCAAAGAAACATTCACATTCAACCGAATAAAAAGAACCAAAATTAAATAAATCAAGGGAAATGCAAGTTGTGTAATCAAGTCTCTAAATGTTTAAAAGAAATGAAGGTGAAATACATAAATTTGAAAACGTGACCGACTTTGTTTTTTAAAGCTCGTGCTCCTTCCAAGGACACTTCTATCCTTGAATTTCTAATACACTAGTAATGTATGATATTTAATGCTATTGTCAAATGGAAAACATTCTCACCATGTTAATAATGTATGATATATAATGCTATTCTTCAATGGGAATCATTGTCACCACGTTGTGAATGTCGATTCATAGAGAAAGACCAAAATGAACACCGATAAGAGAACCTAGTGCACTTGCATCGATCCTCTTCATTGTTCATAGTTCATCCAGTAGGATTATGGTCTACGTCTCTTGAATTATTATTGGCATTAACATGACTATTCCTCTCCCATACAAAATAAACAAGGGAATTCATAAAATTATTGTTTTGCCCAAGGAAATTTATTAATTGAAAGCAAGGTGCCACCAAGACTGGAGGACTTGCCAAGTTACCATGATCCCATTTCCACCCTCTTTTATGGTGTTCACAATCACCAAAAAATATAAACAGGTGGTTGTGGAAAAAATGAGAGGACTACCACATCCATGAGAACTGATTTTGATTGAACATGCACTTTTAAGCATCCAATTAAAAGGCAAGTAAATAATTATTTGAAATATTGAAAAATTATAATTTTATGCTTTATTATTTTTAAGTATGAACAAATATTTAATGATGGTTCTCTAAAAACTTAGTATAAACATTGTAATATGAAAAAATTATATGCAAACTAATTAATTGTGAGCATAGTTTGAGTAAAAAATTACTATAGTACATGTTACATTTTTGGTTAAAAATAGCTCCAAGGGTTAGTTCAAGTGGTTTTGAGTGAGACGTGAAGTTATCCCCAACAGAGGAGGTCACAGGTTCAAATCTCTTGTTCCCCCTTGGGGTTAGGCCTCCATGGACATTAGGGCCGACAATTTAGCTAGTTTACCATCCATGAAGTGGGAAAGTACCTAAGGGGTTTCTTGTGAGATATTACCTTGAAGAAAAAAAACATTCTCGATTAACAATATTTAAAAGAAGGGAAAGTATCATTGTCATGTGCTTCAATGTTATACATAGTAGTGAAAGAAGTCCACAATTTAAGTATTTAATTCAACATCATGTAACCAAGTGAATTGTCTCAAAAAGTGTGCTCACAATTTGACAAAGAGGACATGAGTGCACATATGCTCTATGCATAAGTGCTTTTCACAAGCCATTATTTTTGAATTTGTATAGAGATTTGTAGAACATTTTTGAGTCATTGTTACCCAACATTGTTCTTTGTCTTTCACACACAAAATAAATAAATCAAGGATAACTAGAATTAGGTAGTAAGAAAGAGTGAAATATTGGATTCTTGGAGAGGACGATCATGGAGGACGGCGATGACAATGGCACTTTGATTTTTGAGGGTTTCTTGAATTAATGAAGTTAGTTTGAACAGGGCTACATTTTGACCATAGAGTACTAGATCCACGCACCTACTCCCTCGCTATCAATATTCCATTGTTTTAGGACGTGGTTACAGGCTTTCCCGGAGCTTATAGACACTACAAGACAAGAACCATACCTTTTCTTAGTAGTTGTAGGGCATCTCTCCTTTGCACAGACACCCAGTTGATCTCTGACAAATGATAGGTGGGAACTTTCTTTAAATCCACAGGGCCCACTATGATGGGCGATAGAGAATGTCTACAGAAACGCGGTGGGGTATCTAGAGGCTCAGATTTCTCAATGACAGACTGGCTAGGTCCGATAACCCCGTTTTACTAGCAAACTACTGAAATGGTCCTGCCCGAAGTTTGGGGTGGGAGTCTTCCTTTCGACTCCAAACCAGCTGGCGTTTTTGGTGGTAGCTTGGGACTTATGGTGGGGGAGTATTCATTGGGTATAAGTGACTCCTTCATAGATTTTGTTGATCCCCAGGTCTTCGAGCCACAAATTGGGGCCACAACAGATCTCACGGCCACATAGGATTTCTCTTCCTCGGATTTCTTGGAGGTAACCGACCAACTGGACGTTTCAACTATCGGGCTAGAGCGTGGAACAACCAACCCTACTATTTGGTTGTATTGGCTGCTGGCCTCTCCCTCTACTCTAAAAAAGAACTCCTCCTCCATACAAAAGGGGGAACACACTCACAACACACATCACAGCTCAAAAGGCCGATCGACGAAATCTTTTCGGTCTACAAAGGAAAGACCAGGTGCAGGGCAACTCGATTTCGGAGAGGACGTGGATATGGACAGGGTCCTGGATTTCACAGAATGTACAGTGGTGGGCCAGGTCAGAGGGAAAAAACTGAGCATGGCGTACCTCAAAATTTGGGTTCACACTTACTGGCTCCCAGAGCTCACCAAGATGCCCCATATCAGGTTACTCACTATGGGTTGGTTTGCTTTTGTCTTTTCTTCTTCAGCTGAGGTGGATTGGGTACTTAAGAAGGTCTAGAGCATTGTTGCTACCCCGACCCTCCTCAAACGCTGGACGCCCACCTTTGATGCGAAGCGTGAGCGGGTAGACGAGGAACCCATTTGGATAAGACTTCTGGGCCTTCCGATGTAGTTTTGGAATTCCAATCGTTTTGAAGAAATTGGAAATATTCTAGGCCGCTATCTTGAGGCAGACATGTCTTTTGAAAACACCAGGATCATGATTGTGGCTCGCATATTAGTACAGATCGATCTGTAGAAGGGTTTATATCAAGATCTCCTTGTTCAATCGACTGCGAGGGAATTTGTTCAGACCTTGGATTACAAGGGAATCCCTTTCTGTTTCCATAGATTTAATGTATATGGACATGGGGTGGCACACTGCCCACTCAACTCCAAAGGAGAAACCCAGAAGACAAAGGGGTTTAGCTCCCCCAACTCTCCCCCGCGGAAAAAGTGGGAAGCCCAGCAAGAAGTAGGGGCCAACAACAGCTAGGCCCAATAGACTTCGAGAGATCGAAGCTCGGACATACAAGAATCGACCATTGAACACAACCAGGGCTCGGGGCCGCATGCACTTACAACCACTGTGCCCCTCTCCACACCTTCTCTAGAGAATCTTCTTCAACACAAACACACTTTATCGGGTATGACAACTTTGCCTACTTCACATAATTCTTTGGATTTCGTTGTTCCTATTTTTTTTCTGAGTCTATCGTTTTTCTGGGTGGGAAGCCTCTCTCCTATGTCATTCTGCCCCCCTTACACTACTCTTTATCCTCCACTTTGTCGGTCTATGCACCCTTGTTGGTCACACCTTCCCTAAACCTAGGGGTCTTGGGCCCCTCCCTACTGACTGGCCCTCTACCCTCTACTGGTACACCTCCTCCACCTCCTGTAGTTACCCCCCCATTCTTCACTGCTCCCCTCTCCCCATCCTCTCGGGTTCCTTTTTTACCCTCCTCTCTCTCCTTTTCCCCTGCCTCTCCCTTAACCTCTCTAGATTCCTCTTCAGAAGAGAACAGGGTACGATATCACCTTAAGAGTAGATCTATGATCAAAGATCCCCCCCAAGAAAGTGGTACTAACTGGGCTTTAGCACGGGACTGGGGTCACTCACTCAGACACACTCATTGGGAAAAGGTAGAGGCCGCAAATCACACCTATACCTGACACAAGACAGAGCTAGAATCGACCTGACATCTGGTAGACAATATTTGATTGAATGGGTGCTTAGAGAAAAACCACCCCTAAACGGAGTTGCCTCATGAAAATCCTCTCTTTCAACTGTTGGGGACTGGATAACCCCATTAAAAAATCATCCTTACGAAGATTGGTTGATCTCCATCTACCAGATATCTTACTTCTTCAGGAAATGATCAGGGAAAGCGTCACCATAGTCAAGACCCTTGAATCCTTACTCCTAGACTGGTTGTTCATAGAAGTTGATTCTCAAGGACGTTCTGGGGGTTTGGCCACTGGTTGGAAGCAATAGAAATGTAAACTGGAAAATGCTTGGGGCTTCTCCTCAGGGATCGACCTTACTATCTTCTCTATTGACTTGGGTCAGTCAATCACTGTCATTAATATATATGGACCATACCAGGATAGGAAAATCTACTGCAACTCCCTAACTGAATGTGAATGGTTCCAAAAAAAATACTTCATCTTAGATGGCAACCTAAATTTCTCCTTATGCACCTCGAAGGTATGGGGCCCTCGGGTCGCACCATATCCCTCAAATAGTTACTTCCTCAATTACCTAGATTAGTGGGGCCTGGTGGATGTAGAACCACAAAAAATCTCCCTTACCTGGTGCAACAGATGGGTAGGGTCAGACAGAGTGGCTAAACGCTTGGATAGATTCCTTCTCATAGAAGATCTTCTGGAATCATCATCTCTAGTTCGACAATGGGTAACTTTTGGGGGAGAATATGATCACCATCCGATATTGTTTGAATTAGGGAACTCTACTAGAAGGTCGTCCAGTCCCTTCAAATTCTTTGAGGGTTGGTTAACTGATCCAACCTTCTTGGAACTAGTAAAGGAGAAATGGGTTAAATTTTCAGAACCTTTCCAGACCCCAACAACTATTCACTTTGTCAAAAACCTAAAGGGACTCAAGTTAGAAACCAAGCAGTGGGCCAAAGAAAAAAAAGAAAAGGATGACCAATATCTAAATGACATGGAACATAAACTAAATGAACTACAAGATGGGACCGACCGTGGCTACCTTAGTCAGGACACAAAACATCTCCTCTTTAGATTAGAAAAAAGCAGCAGGATCATTCTGGCTGAGAGAGAGGCACAGTGAAGACTAAAGAGTCGGGCCCTTTGGCTTACTTGTGGAGATGAAAAGACAAAATTCTTTCAGGCTTTTTCCAAAGGCAGGAAAATGGCCAACACAATCTAGAGCCTTCAGAAACAGAGAGGGGAGGAAATAATAAAATACAATGATCTAGCTGACCTGGGCATTAACCACTTTAAGAAACTCTACAAAGCTCAGGAGAAGACCTCCATAGCAGAAATTATAAAAGTTGCTCAGCTCTTTCCCAGATTCATAGAAGAGGATGCAAATGCACAACTATCGAGCCTGATCACTGAAAAAGAGTTTCTAGAAGTACTACAAATGTTCCAGAAAGGAAAGAGCCCTGGTCATGATGGCTGGCCAATTGAATTCTACCTGGGATGCTTTGATGTACTTGGACCTGACCTTCTGAGGGTAATTGAAGAATCGAGGAAAATGGACCACATACATAGTCCTATTAATGCTACTTTTATAGCACTTATACCTAAATCTGATAACCCGACCTCCTTTGAAGACTTTCGGCCCATATCTCCTTTCAACTGCCTGTACAAGATCATATCCAAACTTATCAACATAAGGCTGAAGGTAATCCTCTCAAAACACTTCTTAGGGGAATAGTTCAGATTCCTTGAAGGCAGACAAATTCATGAGGCTATCGGTGTAGCACAAGAAGGCCTACACAACATCAAATTAAAGAAGATGAGAGTGGCAGTGATTAAGATAGACCTATCCAAAGAATTTGATAGGGTCAATTGGCTATACATTAGAATGCTTCTGATTCACCTGGGCTTTGGCCTGGATTTTATCAACTGGATAATGGCTTGCTTAAACTCAGTCTCCTTTTCCATACTTCTAAATAGCTCAGCCACAGATTTTTTTCAAGCAGGGAGGGGACTCCGACAAGGCTGCCCTCTCTCCCCCCTACTTTTCCTTCTTGTAGTGGAATGCTTAAGCCACTTCTTGTCAGAGGCAAGGTTGGGCGGATGGTTCTTTGGTATCAAAATCTCAATTGGACTTGCTAATACTCACCTACTCTTTGTAGATGACATACTCATCCTTTGTGATGGTTCGAAGAGGGATGCAGATCTAATTTCTGAGGGGCTCACACTCTTCAAATCAATAACGGGAATTCTCATCAACGCTCAGAAGTCCAATATACTCTTCTCTCGGCTCGAGAATGAGGATATCCGATACTATTTAGACCTTTTTCCCTTTCAATCTTTGGAACTGGAAGAAGGCCTCAAATACCTCGGTTTCCACTTAAAGCCTAACGATTATAGAAAGAATGATTGGTTATGGCTCCTGGAAAAGATGGAAAAAAGATTAAAATTTTGGTTCTATAAGTGGTTATCAAGGGTTGGTCGACTGGTACTAATAAATACGGTCTTGGAAGCAATTCAAGTTTACTGGATGTCCCTCTCCTGGATTCCAAAGGGAATACTTGAAAAAACAAGAAAAATGTGCTTCTCTTATTTGTGGAGGGGGAAATCAGATCACCGAGTCTTGCCCTGGGTATGCTGGGAAAGAATCGCAAAACCAAAGGCTTTGGGTGGTTGGGGTCTAAAAAACATCTTTCTCTTCTCAAAATCTCTAGTGGCCAAATCTCCTTGGCATTTAATCACGACAACAAGCTTGTGGACCCAAGTGATACAACAAAAGTATGTGGCACCACTCACTGTAATCGAATGGATATGGAGCCTTGGAACCAGATCTGTCAGGATTTTAGTAATGTGGAAGGTGGTTCAATGGGCCTTTGATGTGGTTAGAAATTCCTTAGCTTGGAAAGTAGGATATGAAAACTCCCTCTGTATTGGACGAGATCCTTGGGCAAGCTGCTCGAGGGAACACCTTTTACCAGACGACATTTGCACAACCCTTGAAAGAAATGGTTGTTTCCACCTTGCCCAACTTGTCAATCCTACCCACACAACCCTGTGGCAACAAGGATGGAAGTCTGGGAGAACCTTGGAACTCAGTGTCCCCCAAACTATTTACTAGGACCAATATCTCACCGTGCTAAGGAAGGCAAACATACATTTAATGGATGGAGTGGATGGACTCATTTGGGATGGAGACCCACGAGGCACATACACTCCTAAAGCAGGTTATGTACTAGTCAGTATAACACAGGCACAACAAGAGGAAAAATGGTGGTGGAAATGATTGTGGAAGCTATAATTCCCAGCCAAAGGTAAGCTATTGGTATGGTCTATCCTATAAAACAAAGTCCCCACCTGGGATATTCTACAGAAAAAGCTCTTTCACGAGCCTAGTTGGTGCCCCCTCTGTCATTCGTAGGAAGAAATGATAGATCATCTATTCATGTGTTGTCCCCTCTCTAGCTCTGTCTGGTCGGAAGCCTCCACCTTAAATCCTGACATCGACGGTTGGCATGGAGATACCTTTGAAACAACTCTAAAGTATTGGCTAAAACCGACAACCCTAAATTACTTAAAAGCACTGCCAGTACTAACAACTTGGGGGATCTGGATAGCCAGAAATAATACTATTTTCCGGGATGCACTACAATCTCCACTACGTGTGGCCACATTATCCATAAGTATTGCATAACAATTAAAATTTAAACACCCCTTGGGACAGGGTATGAATCGAACTTCTCGGGAGGAACAAATCAATAAAGAGAGACCCTGGGCATATTTTGATGGCGCGGCCTTGGGTGATCAACTCCATTGTGGGGGGGGTGGCTGCTTATACCTTTCAGAATGACACTTCTTCCTCCTCCGAGCTGGGCTGGGGCCTGTCTCTAATAATTATGCTGAATTACAAGCCTTAAAACTCCTTCTACGATTTGCGACAAAAAAAGGAGTAACCAATCTACAAGCCTTTGGGGACTCTTTGACTGTTATACAATGGGCTACACAAACACAACTTTGTCACATATCTAGGCTCAAACCCTTTATGGCAGATATATTGAGGAACATTCCTACTTTTGACACTTTCTCTCTCTCACACATTTACAGGGAAAGGAACGCCATGGCTTAGGCTTTCCAAAGAAGCATCAAACCTAGCTTTCGGAAGTTGGCATATCACAACACATATTGAGGCTGGTAGTTTTTAGTTCCATAGGTTGTTCCAGGAAGAGCAAGCATAAATGACATACAGATGGCAACCAATTTTGAGAACATAAGCATGAATACTATGTTGATAACAGAATTACCATTTTTGAAACTCACTATTTTTTTTAATATTCAGCCTGGGCTGGGGCGGATGCCCACGCATAATATATAATATTTTGTATTGAAGTTTGTATACTTTCTGAAATGAAGATTCACAAAATTGTATGAGACACTAACAGACAATATATATTCATGCTAGCCATACAACAAATATATATCTGCGAATGTAATTTTATACCCCTTTTAATAAAATTACGACTTTTTTCCTTGGAAAAAAAAAAAACTAGAATTAGGTAGTGGAGGGTTGTGAACATTTATAAGCAATGGCAAAATGCCATGTATAAAAATTAATTGGAATTAGCATCATAATTGTAGAACAAAAGGTTTTCATTATTCTAATTTCAAGTTAAAAACAATTAGCGAGATATGCTATAGGGCAAGAACGATCGATGTTGTATATATTCATAAATAATCTCTGCAATAGATGAGACCAATCAAACTGAGTACGAACAAGATGCAACATAATTCAAAGTAGATTTTGCATAGAGAACTATAAATTTGGCAGTTAAAAATGCAAACATAAACTCAACATGAGAAAGTTCATCAAGAGCTCAATCAATGCCTTTTCACAATGCACAACCAAACACTAAACACTTCATCCAAACCCTTTAACATCCCAGCAATAAAACCCAATCAAACCATCCCATATATAGTTAACATTACATGGAAATAATCTATATATAATCCTTAATACAAATGTGAACTTAAATTTATATGTTAGCGTATATTTACATTTTTAAGAAATGTCATATTTCACATACAATAAGCCTTTCCAAATATATTTTATTTTATTTTTTCAAAAATTAAACTTATATAAATATATCAATAAAAAAAAATCATCCAAATTGTTAATAAAAATCTTTCAAAATATATTTTATTTTTTCAAAAACTAAATTTATATGAGTATATTAATAAGCAACAAATTCATGTAAATTGTCAATAAAATAATAAAAATGTATCAATTTACTTTTATAAAGCTATGGACAAGTTGATTTATCAAGTCTAATGTAACAAGACTGTGTATAATTATAAGTGAAATATTCATCTGTAATTTATTTGTCAAATAAAATACATATATCATAAATATTTTATAACATAAGATGAAGTTGAGCCAACTCTAAAATGATGATGTATAACATAAAGTGAAGTTGAGCCAACTCTAAAATGATGTTGTAACTCTAGATTGTGCTTCCATAAATTCCTTCTTGGATTTTAACTTATAAGACATTTTCTCCCTTTTCCTATTTGTGTTTGTGAGATTTTATGAGAGATGCAACTCCAAACTAAAACATAAAAGACTTAACTTTTTAGATTTTGAAAATAAAAATACAATGTTACCTTTCATTGAAATTGAAATCCAAAACCAAAATACCCTTAGACTTCAAATTCACATACTCAAGGAAAAAACATGAGCACGAAAAAAATGGGCATGTTTATGGAACATAAAGTATGCCCTACCATCATGATGGTGGTCCAATCTAATACCTTGAAATCCACATGACAAAATATGAGAAAAAAAGCTTATGTGTTGAAATTCACTTGACAAAATACTCATGAGCAACCCATCTTTGAAAAAACATATTACATGTTTGTGGAACTCATAACATGTCCTTGTCTATTATCATGAAGGTGGTTTAATTTTCTTATTGTTATTACGGTAATTATTTTATTTATGTAGCTCATAATGTATGTCTTTTCGTGTAACCATGAAGTGGTCTAATTTTCTTATTATGGTAAAATTAAGAAAGATAATTTTTGTAAAAACATTTAGTATAAAAATTTGTAAAAACAAAAAGGTAAAGTATTCAATGTGGAGTAAAACATAGTAAATAAGTGAAGTGTTTAACGGAGAGGTTAACATATGATGTAAGCAATGTAAATAAGTGAACTTTTTAATAGGAGGTTAGCATATGCCCGAAGCAATGTAAAATGTTTGGAGGTTAGGATGGACACGAACCAATGCAAAGTGTCCACACACATATAGCTTATGCACCTCCTCATAGGTATATCCCTGCACAACTAACACTTAGACTAATAGTTATCAATGTTATCAATAATATAATATTGTTATGCATGTGCATATGTTTAACAAAATCCTTTTTATGTATATACATATATTAAAAAAAAAAAATTAATTATACATCTTCAACATAGACATATAGTGGGCATAGATATAATTTCCTCACTTCAGCACAAATATATCCAAGCACAAAGAACACTTAGTAAATAAAATACATCTTCAACAGAGACATATAGTTTCCACACATATACATTTTTCACCTTAGCACAAGTATAGTAAATAAAATACATTTTTGCACATACACAGAGTCTACACACATATAGCTTTCATACCTCCGCACATGTATATTCCTGCACAATGAACTTAGTAAACAAAATACATAAAATAAATGAAAATTTTAACAATGAACTTAGTAAACAAAATACATAAAAAAAATACATAAAATAAATGAAAATTTTAATATAGTCATGTAAAAATAATTAAAAGATGAATAATTATTTATTAATTTAATAAAAGTTAATTATACATCTTCAACAGAGACATATAGTCTGCATACATATAGCTTTCACACCTTGGCACATATATTTTATTTACTAAGTATTAGTTTGCGGGGATATACCTCTGCAAAGCTATGTGTGGACTATATGTCTATGCTAAAGATGTATAATTAACTTTTATTAAATTAATAAATAACTATTAATCTTTTAATTATTTGTATATTACTATATTAAATTTGTTAGGTATTTTATGTATTTTTTTATGTATTTTGTTTACTAAGTTTGTCACAATGAACACTTAATAAATAAAATACATCTTCAACACAGAGTTACTCAGTGTTCACTATGGAGATATACCTGTGCGAAGGTTTGAAATCTATATGTGTGCCCCTCACAATGAACACTTAGTAAATAAAATACCCAATGTGGGGGATATACTTGTGATGTGCAGGGTATACATGTGACTATCCTCACACAACGAACATTTAGTAAATAAAATGCATCTTCACCGCAGACTTACCAAGTGTTCGTTGTGCGCCGATATACCTATGCATAGGTGTTGAAACTATATGTGACTATGTGATGAAGATATATAATTAACTTTTATTAAATTATTAATTATTTTTTATTAAATTAATAAATAATTATTAATTTTTTAATTATTTGTATAGGTTATATTAAAAAAATTATATATTTTATGTGTTTTATTTACTAAATTCGTTATGCGATATATCTGTGTGGAGGTGCAAAAGATCTGTGTGGAGGTGCAAAAGTTATATGTGTGCGGAGTATCCCCGCACATCTAACACTTAGTAAATAAAATACATTTTCAACATAGACATATAGTCAGTACACATATAGCTTTGCACCTCCGCACAAGTATACCATTGCACACACTAAATTTTATAACATAGTATTTGATAATGATGTTTGTTACTTGGTGTAAAAATGTTTTTTTTTTTTTTTAATATAGCCCTATACAAATAATTAAAAGATTAATAATTATTTATTAATTTAATAAAAGTTAATTATACATAAGGACAACTAACACTTAGTAAATAAAATACACCCCTTTTGTACTTGTACATCAAAACTTTGAAACTCATACATGCATGCACCAGTTCTACACCCATACATGCACATGTTCCAACTATAGCTGCATAATTAAATTGCTTATTAAATTCTCCTATATGCACCGGTTTGGCACCAATACATGCACATATTCCAACCATCCATTAAAAGTGTAGAATTAAATTGCTTATTAAATTATCGTCGCCTACCCAACAATAAGATGTTGTTTTGAAGGATTTGATTGCTTGCAATAAAGTTAAACTATGGAAAAAAAGACATGAAATTTTTGGTCAACCCAAAAACAAAATGGTCGTCAAGACAAAATTGATTGCTATAGTCTCAAATATGCAACATGAATTAATAATATATTTATTTTAATAAAATGTGATTAAATTTATTTATAATAATAATAATAATCTATTTTTACACCAAATTGATATATAAAACCCCTTGATATTAGAGAAATATATACATTAATATCAAATAATTTTTTTTTATAATATTTAAATTTATTGGTTTAGTTTTTGTTAATACAATTTCAAAACTTTAACCTGCAAACAAAAAATGGTCACCTAAAATAATCATTAATTATTAAGCTTCTCCTTTCCATCATTCAAGAACCTCCGGATCTTACTAGTGGGCTTATCCACACAAGTGGTATGACTTCGCTCAAGAAGGGACATAGTCCTTTGCTCCAGCCTCCGATAGATGCAATTGCTAGATGGCATGACTGGTCGTCTACTTTATCACACTAGGATAAAAATTGATTTTTCGGGGGACCGAAATAATCATTAATGTTTTATATAGAATATATTTTCTATCTTTCTTATATTTCCACATTTAAAAAAACTCAATTTTAAATCATACTATAATTATCTATAACAAATTATTATAAACATAATATTATTAAAAAATAAAATAATATATCACATCATAAACCAAACGTTCCCTTCCTTGTAATCATGGATGAAGTTCAAAACCATTGATCCAATGAATTCGATTACAATGTTATAAGGATAAAATGCAAATATATTAGCGCTATTGTAGTTTTATTTACATGAAACGTTTTCCTATACATGTAAGTTAGCATTGCATTTTCTAATTTTAATTAGAGCAT
>ML779607.1:154990-171475 GCA_009831015.1 Picea engelmannii | reverse complement strand
TAGTTGTACGAGAACAATTTTTAGTATTTTCAACATCTAGTTTCAGCTCTCTAAGTTTAGGGAGTTTGGGAATGTCCCCAATTGATTGGAAACTTTTTTGGGAACTTGGAAACTTTTTGAGAGCTTCAACATTAAAGGAATGGGACCTTGGGAATCAGTGTCCTAAAAGAAGAGATTTAAATTAGAATTATATTAAATTTAAATGTAAATATATTTATTCATTTATTACAAATACATAATTTCTTACAAATATTTTCATTATATTTATTCAAAATATCACTATAAAACTAAGGTTAAACTATAGGTAAATATTATTTCAAAAATTAGTAAAGTAAATTTTTTTAATAATACTCACTTTATAGCTGTGGATATGAAAAACTTTTAATGCATTTATGTTTTCCTTCAAGCCCAAACTAAACATGAAAGTCCCATGGGATAGCTCATACCCGAGCACACTTTTTTTGTTCGGGGAGAGGTCACGGATTCGAGCCTTGTGTCCCTGGGGTCATCCCATATCATCCATGAAGTAGGGAAGTATAGCGGTTTAGCATCCCATATCATCCACGAAGTTGGGAAGTATCAGGTGAGATTCACGCGCTGAATAAATCAATACCCTATCCACCAAAAGCATTTGATATCAGCCAACCATATCATTGACTTTTATTGTATTTTCATATTAGAAGAGTAGTATTATTTTGTGTTTTTCAATGAAAAAAGAATAATGCTTTAAATTTACAAAGATATTTAAAGTTTATATATGTAAAGTTTAATTTTAAAAAGATGTTAAAATTGTACATATATATGTATTTTTAATTTTGTTTCTCATTTTCTATTTTCTAATAGAATATTTATGGATATTAAAGTTTCATTATCTTGTTAAATATATTCATATAATTATTAGCACGAATTAAATTAGTAATTTTAATATTGCAGTTGTTGCAATAAGAGAAACATTGTCCTCGATTCAACTTCAATTTTATTGAAATAAGATTTAAAATGTATCAGTATCTCTATACATTGTAATCTAAAATATTTTTTATCTATTTTTAATATATATTATTGCGGCTCCCAAATTCAAATTTCTTGTAAATTTGAGGAAAACTTCTACTCGTTCAGAGACTTATATCCTTCCCAACGTTTCCACGTTTAAAAAACTAATGCAACATAGATATTTATATTTAATTTGTTAAAAAATTATATTAAATTGTAGTAATTGAATGTATACGTGATTATATTTAATTTGTTAAAAAAATATATTAAATTGTCGTAGTTGAATGTATACTTGATTTAAATATTTAAAGATTGGTTTAATTGATTGAATTGGATAAAGTTATTATTCATAAATCTAAATTTGATCAAATTGACGATTCAACCATCCTCTATCCATATATTAGATATTTTAAAGAAATATATATATATATATATATATATATATATATATATATATAATTTTAATTTTTATATTAATATAATGTATAAATAATCTATAGTTTTAAGGGAGTAATAACTCATACTGAGTTTTAATATCATGACTAACAATAAGGAAGAAGCAAGGATTTAAAGAGACTACCTTTATGTACTTCTATGTAGATTAAAAAACTCATAGTGTTGGGAGATTCCACTTTAATTATAAAGCACTTGGGAGATTCCACTTTAATTATAAAGCACATGAGATTAAATACTACTCCCTTTGAATATTCATGTTGTCTTCCATTCTCGTAAGGCTTCAAAAAACTTTCAAGCATTTTGATGCATTGGAATGGGTCCACATCATATGCAAGCAATATGTAGTTATTGATCTAAAAGTCAATTTGGTCACTAAGAAAAATGGAGTGTGCTATATATCAACAATCGAAGGTATGACCTACCCATAACTTAGTTTACATCATTCATCAACCGAACTTGAATCGTTTTGGAAAGTGGCACGAGGCATGGATAATTGCACACATGTCAACTCACAACTGAGGAACCTACACAAACCTGCCAGACTAAAGGAGAAGAATGATGGGGACAACACAATCCTGAAAGTCAAACTTCACCTTTAATTTTTGAGCAGATATGTTATGTATAATTTAATTTTTGAACCTAGCAATAATTGTTTTATGTTTAGCACTACAACATATTTCCCCTTTTGGACTCTGTTTTAAGTTCTGCATGGCCCTATATCTGGTTGATTCAAAAGAATTTATCAGGCTTTATGAACAACATCACCATGGTAGACAACCTATTTTGTATATCTTTACAGTTGCAAGTCTTGACTTTAACCTTTTTACTTAAAATTTCCAGTGATATAGATATAGATATAATGCATGTCATCTTTTATGAATACATATGCATGCTTACTTCTTTTCAAGGGGAAGTAATTATGTTCAATGTAAACTTTGTTAATGATGATCTTCATATTGTTTAGTAAATGTGGTGTATTATAAGTTAGAAGTTTTTCACATATTTATTGACAAGTAGAAGAAGTTGGTCCCGGAGTAAGATTTACAATTTCTTTTAATTCGTTAAGAGATCGTCTTTCTTAAATATAATGAAACATGTTAACGATTTAAGATCTAGATGTATTTGGCACAAGATCCCAGTGCCAATTAACAACTGAGTTATGGTGGGTTTTTCCACCTTATAAAGAGTAACAAAAACTTAATAAAAAAGAACAGTAAAATTAAATTGAACCATACAGTTTGTGATGGTACCCAGGGTAAACCCTAAAATTGAAGCCATTATAACAATATACTCATTAAGAACTCAACATGTTACATGTAGGAATTGAACCTGGGTGGGGAGATTAACAATCATTCCTCCCAACCACCTAAGCTAAACCCAATTGGCAAGTGTGAAACAATACCCATGTACACATTATTGAACTATTGAATTACGTGAGGGGTGGACAATATCTATTGACACATGATTGAAGTTTTGTATATTTGTAACACACATAGATGTTTTATTTTTATTTTTATATTGAAGAAGTATGTAATATTTTTTTTTTTGGAATATTTAGATAGAGGGTGATTTAACCATCATCCACAACATTAATTGATAATTTAGCAAGAGTTAATCAAACTCAAACTCCATTGTAACTACAGTTAGAGACCTCATGGTGAACTCCACCTTGAAACAGTCTATTCAAATCGATTTAGCTAACCCACACTATGCAAGTGTGTTGTGTGTATGTGTCAATTAGGTCTAGGTTAGGTGGTTAAGAGGAGAAGTTGTTATCCTCCCCACTTGGGTTCAAAACTTGTTGGTGACATTTTTTCCTTTGTGGGTTGATTGGGGTTGGAGAGGCAATAAGAATCTCTCTCTCGCTTAGGTGCTTGAGGGTGGGAAGAGATGTTTCCAAACATTTTGAAGCCCAATGGGTTAGCTCAACTAGTTGTTTCCAATGTTGTTGGGCATTTTACTAGTTTCATGTTGACATGTGCCCAATTCAAATCCCCATGTATGAGGTGCACTAGTCTACGTCGACGGGTTTACTAGGGATGTTGTCACTTAATGTAATGAAGCATCCCTTGGATTTCCCCATGAGGTTCATTGTGTGTGTATGTATGCGTGTGTTGACTAGCCCCAAGGGTTACCTCTATGGATAGATGCACTTCTATGAAAAGTCTCTAAGGTTTTAAGATCAAATTCCATTTAGTCAATTGGAAATGCAAACCAATATTTTCAAAAGTGATTACTATCATCCTCCATCCATCAAACTAAAGAAGAGAAAGAAAATCTATGAAGTTGTTAGCAAAATAACAACATTTTATTAATATGTAGATAAATAGGAATTGCGATTTTTGAGAAAAAAAATGTTATTTTGATATACATCAATATAATGACCATGCAATTTTTTCCACATAATATTTAATTTGTTTGTTAAAATTAATATTTTTAATATTTTAATTTAAATAACGATAATTTTTAAAATTTAAATTCCTTTATCATATATTTATAATAACATAATTATTATTATTTATAAAATAAATAAATTATAATATTAATATATAAAGTTTTAAAACCTTTTGATACAAAAATTATTATGATTTTACTTATACAACTTTAATATATTATTATTTCATATAAAACGAGATGCATTGAAAAAATTGTGATTAATATTTAGATTGCTAGTTATTATGGAGGATGTCTTTGTTATGAACCTCCTTTCCACAAGAGTATATGATATCACCATGGCATTAGAAGTGGATACACTTCCCCAATTCTTTGGCCATGTTCATAGCTTATATTAAGATTGAAAAGTTTTTTTTGTATTTACTTTAGAGTTGAATTGCCCTTTAATTTTAAAAATAAATAGTTTCATTTATGGTAAACATTTAATTAAAGTTTTATTTTTTATTTTTAAATGTAAGCTAAGGTTAGAGTGTGGGGGTGCTTATTCCATTTTTTTAAAGCTTGTCTGATTATATACCAATGATCTAAAGATGGATTTGAATTAACGAATGGGTGTAAGAGTCAATACTTACAATGCATCTCAACAAATAAAGATTATTTATTAAATATTGAAAAATTGAGTAAATGTAAATATGAATAAGATAAAAGTGAGAGATAAAAAATAAATGAAAAGGAGAGAAGGTTGAGGAATGAGAATTGAAGGGGCATGGTTGTTGGCCTTCCTCCTACTCCTCAAATCTCCCTATTTTTTCTTGGATTTTCACTCCCAAAGGGTCTTTTGGCCAGGAGAGAAAGAGGCATAGAATGCCATGAAAGCATTGTACCATAAATTGCTAAGATGAATAGATTGATCATCCATTCGAGGATATATTTGTTGTTATGTGGAATTCATCTATATAAATGTGTAGATCATAGCTAATTGTCTGTGGTTGATTAATAGTTGTGTACTTGCTTAGTTCTAGTTTAAATTGTTGCTAGTAATTGAATTCTTATGGAAATGAAGAACCACAACAACTCCAAAATTACCACCATCCAATTCACTTTGAATTATGAGATCAATGGCTTCCATTCCATAGTTGTTGCAATAGCTTAGAGAGTGTATAAATTGGTTTATTTGGTTGTTGGGCATTTTTTTCTCTCTCAAATGGGTTGTAACTCTTCCTCTTCGAGTCAATTCACTTTACCTGAGCCAATTCCACTTTACTTGGCCAAGTTTGTAGAAGTGAGGTAGAATTTGTAGAGGTAAGGCCAATTTCATCATTGTACAGGCCGTATGCAGCTGTATGGGCCGTACACGCTTGGAGAGAGCCACCCATTGTTCCCTGGACTATCAATTAATTGCATGGCCATTTAAATTATTTATTGGGTCTAGTTGTTGGGTGGAATTCTCATTCCTTGGGAGATTTCCTACATGCTTGGGTGTTCCCAGGCATTGTTGGCCAATTTTCTCCTTGCCTGGGTTGAATTCTTACATGCCTATGAATTCTTAGACATTGCTAGATTGTAATTTCATGCCTGGGGTGCACTGATTGCTCCCTTGTTGTTTTATCTCACCCATATGGTTGTGTAGTGACTTTATAGGTTGAACACAGTCTGTGTGAGTTGTCTCTTACTCCCCGCGCATTGAATAGGTTGATAAACATTTAAATTAATTGTTAGGCATTGGAATTGGTTGTTGGGAATTTAAATTGGTTGCTAGGTGATTGTTCTTAGTCTTTGGACAACATGCTAAGGGAAAAACATTTTACTTTATCATTGGACAATTCTATCTAAGGGAAAGTCAACTTGGCTCTTATTGAATTGCTAAAGAGAATTTGTAATTCCCCTTCTTCAATTGCAACAAACAACGTGGTTATTCAAATTTATGCTCATACAATATGATATTAGACAGTGTGCACCATATGCCAAACTTCTCCATAATATCATTAACAAGGTTTAGCAAGAATAAACCAAAGGCACTCATTCCAATCATAAATGCAAGTGCCAATATTTTCCCATGTATGCCTTTTATTATAAGATTGTGGGAAATCTAAAGATTTGAAGCACTCGACTTTGTCCTTCTATAATACTCAACTTGTTGCAGTCATGTAACTATATGACACAAGAAAGAAGAAGTGTTGACGTGTTAATGATGTATACATTGGGATAAGTTCTTGTAGTAAAAATTTATTGATTAACTTCACCTACAGGTTGGTTGTAACCATCCATGTACATGAAGTTGATTGGCACTTACCTTAAAGCCTGCCAACAGACCAATCTAACATGTCATCAAAATAATAGTGAGCAGTGAGGTGTTGAAGAGAAGGTGAACTATGACTTGAATTGTGCCCTATAGATCAAATCTAAAGATAGAATTCTCAGTGATAGAGAATTGACAGAGTCTTGATTTTTGTTGGTCTAATTGCTAGTGTGTTGTTAAGAGTTATTCTATGAAGGTTACTGATCTAGATTATTTTTGGCACGAAATGAGAGAGGAGATATAATAAAGCAATGCACAAAGATATCGCGGATATCCAAACATATAACATAAATGTATCAGATATGCAACCATAAACACAGAGATACAGTAATACATGATTTTTGTTAATGAAATAAATGTACAGAGACTGTAAAAATACAGAGTGAAAGACTCGTTAGAATGGTGGCAGCTTATCTCTGAGAAGAGATGTGACGGCTACTTGCATTCACAAGAAGATGATTACAATGAGGCTCTGAAGACATTTTTACAATAAACAGGAATGCCAAAAATCCTAGACATCCAAAAACCTAACCCTAGGAGATGAAGCGCCAAAAGTCATGTGGGCCCCGTTTGGGTAAGTTAGTACATCAACTTCCCGGGGTTGTAACTTTTGCATACGATCTCCGTTTTAGGCGCATGATAGCCCGTTGGAAAGGTATCGTCAAGGAGATTCATTTTGGGTGCTCAATAATGCATTAAGATATAATTGAGAAGATCTATCCCTAAACACCTTCATTTAGGCCCTCAAAATGGCCCTGGAAATTAAAACTGCTAAAAATAGTAAATTGTCAAAATTGCCATAAAATTGTTTTGAGCTAGTTGGAAAAGGTGGGTGTCCACCGATATCCACCTAGATCAATCCTCCCTCCTTAGGAAGCAATGGTCTCCATTGCGTTGAGTGCTCGGGGGAGAGAGAAAAGTGTTTGTTGAATCTACATCTTAGTGAGTCGTTTGCCTTGTTGGAGACGTCGCGTTGCTCAGTTTGTGGAAGTCTGTCACGAACCTGTTGAGGCTGAGGATGTTCAAAAATTCAAGATACATGAGAGAATGGTGTGCAGAAGGAATCTTTGTGCTTTGCTGCAACCTTGTCAGCCTGCTTCTGTTGGATATAAGGTGATTGGGGCGAGGTTGTAGTGGTTGCAGTGTCCTTTTGTTCCCCTTTTGAACAAATTGTGAAGAAGCTGAATTTTGCAGTATGAGATACTACCTTGCGACACTTTTTAGGTGGAGCAATAGTCAGAACTACCTCTAGTATTCTATAGAGATGACCCCCTAGAGAAACAATGACACTACGGGGTCGAGACTCATAAACAACATGCTGTCTCCACATATATGGTTGGCCCAAGAGAACATCATAGACATCCAATGGGGAAACATCACATAATACCTCATCCTTGAAGGGTTGGGTGCCGTATGAAAATTAACACTGTTGACTGACACAGAGATCTCGTCCTTGGCAAAGCCACCTGATGTTGTATGGTTGCGGGTGTGGTGTTGTCGACAATCCCAACTGTTTGACGACCTCTATTGAGATGAGGTTCTTCTAGCTTCTGCTATCAACAATAAAATGTAGTGGGGTCCCCTTCACCCACATTTGTGAATGAAAAAGGTGCTCCCCCTCTTCGGGATCTATTGGTTCTACTGGTTGAATTTCTACGGTCGTAACAATAGCAGTGGGGTCTGCGTCAATGATCTGTCCTTTACCAGTATTTTCATAATCAGATTATGAATTAGGGTTAGGCTCCTTGTCTTTGATCTCAACCACCAATGACTATTTTGAGCGACATTCATCGGTGTTGTGCCAGGGGATTTTATGGAAATCGCACCATTTTCTAGTGTCCTTCTTTGTCTTCCCGTGACCCTTCTTTTATTATGGCTTGGAATGGTTTTCGAGAAACTGTTTTTTAGGGTCGTCTTTGTCATATTTGGTTGTTTCGGATTTGCAGACCCGAACTCCCATTTGTTCTGGTGCTTAAATTTCTTCTCGATTTTAACAACATATCGATAGGCAACATCGAGCGATGAGATGTTCAGAAAATCCATTTCAGTTTGGATGTATCTGTGTAGAGCCCCACGATATTTCAGAACCAAATGTTGTTCGGAGTCTTTGATACCCAGTTAGGTGCACAAAGTATGGAAGGCATTGCTGAACTCTGTAACTGCTTGGCCCCTCTCTTGCCACAGTGTGGTCCATCTCATGTATTGGTCCTCATAGTTGCCAATAGGGTAATATTGTTCCTTTACCGCATCCAAAAACAAATCCCAAGTGGGCTCGACCCCATATATTATAGACTCCTCTGTGGAACTTTTCTCCCAGTAAGTTTCCCACCAATGTTTAACATGAGGGAGAGCTTTAAGGAGTGCGAAGGTGATCTTTTCTCTGTCGAAAAAATTGTGAACAGAGAAATAACCTTCTAGCAGAGTTAACCATTTTTCTAGGGCTTTTGCATCTATCTGTCCTTCAAATACAGGAATATCAAAATTAACTTGTACCTTGAAAGGCAAGGTGCGTCCAAAGTGGCCACTTGATGAAGATGTCCCTGCTGCTATCGGCAGCTGTTGAAGGATGTGGGAAAATTTCTCCATCATTTCGTCTCTTTGTCGCATGGGAGCTTGCTCAAGTAACACATTGATAGGATCGTTTGCTCTGTCGTTTTTATTTTCTTCCATCATTGAGGGTTTATTTGGTGTGCGAGAGCGATTGTCTTCAAGAGAGACAATATTGAGACCCAACTTGCTATACTCGGACCTCGTCGGGTGTAACGTCCCCTACCATCTATGTTGGGCCACGCTACGCCATAGAACTCTTATTGTTCTCTCTATGAAACATATTGTAACATACCCAATATCCAACTGAGTTATGCCACATAAAGTTTTCTTTGAAGGACTGCATGCAATTAAAATACACACACACATACCTCTTGCGGAATCATTATACATAAAACGTAAACATACAAATACATATGTAAATACACGTATTCACACTGAAATAACAGTAAACATGTACATGCAACATATACAAGAAATACCCATAAAAATAATCACGTAAATAACAATGCAACATGTAAATTTATCACACTTATCTTGGCAAGAATGTCACCAAATGCATGCAGGCCTTCGATGAACCTCCCAACCTTAGACCACACTGTTCATCACTCTCAACAATGAGTCACCCCCAAGCTGGGACTAAACTCCACCCAAGTAAAGGGATTCCTAACCAGGCTAAAGGCTCATAGACAACAGGAAAGACTTTGTCTTAGGTGCCAACTCAATCTAACAACCTACAGTCCCTCATTCCCCACATGCCTGTCCCACCCAGGAAGTGTGCCCCTTCTCTGCTCAACAGTCCTTCGGCTACCCCACTTCCTTTCCGGGCTTCAACAACAAGTCGGACAGGAAGTCTTAGAGCACTGTAGCTGCAGTTTAGCACCTTCAGAAAATCAATCCCCAACCATTCTCTCACCCAGAGAATTGTTGACGGGCCTGACAACCCGCCTCTTTAGTCCATATCCCCAGCTAACCAGCTACACCAACACCAAAAATGGTTATGGATACGGGTTTAGGTACAGTCATAAAGATACAAAGGATAGCTCAATGGGTGTGTACATGCTCCTGGATGATAGACTGGATGACTCAAGGATGGAAGGAGTTATGGAAAGAATCATGGAAAAGATGATTAGAAATGAACTAAGTCCCAACAATGTGTATGCATGTCCCCAAATTGACACTTGTCATGTTGGGAGCTACTTTGGCCCACTTGTCCCCAACTTTAGAACTTAGGATAAAATAATTATCCATACTTTATGATTTAAAAAATATTAATATAATATTCCTTTTTGGCTTAAGCTCCCTAGCTTAGCCCATTTTCCTTAACTTTTAGGCCCCTCCCTTTCCCTAACTAGTGGAGTTTAGTCCCCCATCTCTTTTATCATGGTCGATCTATGCACAACGATGTATTTTATATTAATCATGAGACATATACAAAAATAGGTGCACTCGCCTTTAACATCTAGGCTCTCCGACCTAATCAAAACATAAGCATCCTAGCTTATAATAACTGGATCACCAGCCTATAAAACATGTCATATACACAAAGGATCCCTAGCCTCAACATCGAGCACACTTAAGATGTTGCGCATGGTATCCTAGAATGTGCACACTTCCTCATTTTACTGCGCAGTACATGCACACACTATGCCATGAAATGTGCATACAAAATTATATCAAACAACTCACCATCTTACATACATTTGTATTTATATTTACGATTGGGTTCATCCTAGGTATATTACATCAGGGACATGAACTGAAAAAAACGATCAAGAGCAGCCTGCTCTGATACCACTGATCTGGATTATTTTCGGCACGAAATGAGAGCAGAGATATAATAAAGGAATGCACAGAGATATCGCGGATATCCAATAATATAACAGAAATGTATCATAGATGCAACCATAAACACAGAGATATAGTAATACATGATTTCTATTAATGAAATAAATGTACAGAGACTATAAAAATACCGAGTGCAAGACTCACTAAAATGGTGGCAGCTTATCTCTGAGAAGATATGTGACGGCTACTCGCATTTGCAAGAAGATGATTACAATGAGGCTCTGAAGGTCTTTTTACAATAAACAGGAATTCCCTAAACCCTATACATCCAAAAATCTAACCCTAGGAAATGAAGCGCCAAATGTCATGTGTGCCCCATTTGGGTAAGTTAGTACATCAACTTCCTGGGGTCGTAACTTTTGCATACGATCTTTGTTTTAGGCGCATGATAATCCATTGGAAAGGTATCGTCAAGGAGATTCATTTTGGGGGCTCAATCATGCCTCCGAGTATCATTGAGAAGATTGATCCCGAAAAACCTTCATTTAGGCCCTCAAAATGGCCCCATAAGTTAAAACTGCTAAAAATAGCAAATTTTCAAAATTGCCAGAAAATTGTTTTGAGCCAATTGGAAAAGGTGGGTGGTCATCGATATCAACCTGGATCAATCCTCCCTCCTTAGGAAGAAATGGTCTCCATTGCATTGAGTTCTTGGGGGAGAGGGAAAAGTGTTTGCTGAATCTGCATCTTGGTGAGCTGCTTGCCTTGCTGGAGACGTTGCGCTGCTCAATTTGTGGAAGTTTGTCACGAAACTGTTGAGGCTGAGGATGTTCAACAAGTCGAGCTACATGAGAGGATGGTGTGAAGAAGGAATCTTTGCGCTTTGTTGCAACCTTGTCGACATGCTTCTATTGGATAGAAGGTGATTGGGGCGAGGTTGTAGTGGTTGTCGTGTCATTTTTTTCCCTTTTTGAACAGATTGTGAAGAAGCTAAAGTTTGCAATATGAGATACTACCTTGCAGCACTGTTTAGGTGGAACAATAGTCGGAACTACCTCTGGTATTCTGTAAAGTTGACTTCCTAGAGAAACAATGACACTGTGGGGTCAAGACTCATAAACAACATGGCGTCTCCACATATATGGTTGGCCCAAGAGAATATCAACGACATCCAAGGGGGAAACATCACATAATACCTCATCCTTGAAGGGTTGGATGTTGTATGACAATCAACATTGTTGGCTGACACAAAGATCTCGCCCTTGGCAAAGCCACCCGATGTTGTATGGTTGCGGGTGTGGTGTTGTCGACAATCCCAATTGTTTAACGATCTCTGCTGAGATGAGGTTCTTCTAGATTCCACTATCAACAATAAAATGCAGCGGGGTCCCCTTCACCCACATCTATGAATGAAAAATATGCTCCCCCTCTTCGGGATCTATTGGTTCTTCTGGTTGAATTGTTGCGGTCACGATAATAGAAGTGGGGTTTGCGTCAATGATTTGTCCTTTACTAGTATTTTTATAATCATATTCTAAATCACAGTTCGGCTCCTTGTTTTTTATCTCGGCCACCAATGATTGTTTTGAGAAGCATTCATGGGTGTTGTGCCAGGGGATTTTGTAGAAATCACACCATTTTTCGATGTCCTTCTTTGTCTTCCCATGACCCTTCTTTTCCTGTGGCTTGGACTGATTTTTGAGAGACTGTTTGTTAAGGTCGTCTTTGTCATATTTAGTTGTTGCGGATTTGCAGACCTGAACTCCCATTTGTTCTGGTGATTAAATTTCTGCTTGATTTTAACAATATATCGATATGCAACACTGACTGATGAGATGTCCAGAAAATCCATTTCAGTTTGGATGTATCTGTGTAGAGCCCCATAGTATTTCATAACCAAATGTTGTTCGAAGTGTTTGATACCCAAATTGTTACACAAAGTATGGAAGGAATTGGTGAACTCCAGAACTTCTTGGCCCTTCTCTTGCCGCAGTGTGGTCCATCTCATGTACTGGTCCTCATAGTTGCCAACAGGGTAATATTGTTCCTTTACTGCATCCAAAAAAAAATCCCAAGTGGGCTCGGCCCCATATATTCCAGACTCCTATGTGGAACTTTGCTCCCAGTAAGTTTCCCACCAATGTTTGACATGAGGGAGAGATTTAAGGAGTGCGAAGGTGATATTTTCTCTGTCGAAAAAATTGTGAACCACAAAATAACCTTCTAGCAGAGTTAACCATTTTTCTAGGGCTTCTGCATCTATCTGTCCTTAAAATATAGGAATATCAAAATTAACTTGTACCTTGAAAGGCGAGGTGCCTCTAAAGTGGATGCTTGATGAAGATGTGACTGTTGCTATCGACAAGCGTTGAAGGATGTGGGAAAAATTCTCCATCATTTCGCCCCTCTGTCGCGTGAGAGCTTGCTTAAGCAACAAATTGATAGGATCGTCTGCTCCGTTGTTTTTCTTTTCTTCCGCCATGGAGGGTTTCTTGGGTGTGCGAGAGCGATTTTCTTCAAGAGAGACAAGCTTGAGACCCAAATTTCTATACTCGGACCTCGTCGAGGACATGCACTAAAAAAAATGATCAAGAGCAGCCTGCTCTGATACCACTGATCCAGATTATTTTCGACACGAAATGAGAGCAGAGATATAATAAAGGAATGCACAGAGATATTGCGGATATCCAATAATATAACAGAAATGTATCGGATATGCAAACATAAACACAGAGAGGCAGTAATACACGATTTCTATTAATGAAATAAATGTACAGAGACTATAAGAATACAAAGTGAAAGACTCGCTAGAATGGTGGCAACTTATCTCTAAGAAGAGATGTGATGGCTACTCGCATTCGCAAGAAGATGATTACAATGAGGCTCTGAAGGGATTTTTACAATAAACAAGAATGCCAAAAACCCTAGACATCCAAAAACATAACCCTAGGAGATGAAGCGCCAAAAGTCATGTGGGCTCCATTTGGGTAAGTTAGTACATCAACTTCCCGAGGTCGTAACTTTTGCATACGATCTCCGTTTTAGGCACATGATAGCCTGTTGGAAAGGTATAGTCAAAGAGATTCATTTTGGGGGCTCAATTATGCATTCATCCATCATTGAAAAGCTCGATCCCGAAAAACCTTCATTTAGGCCTTCAAAATGGCTTCGGAAGTTAGAATTGCTAAAAATAGTAAATTGCCAAAATTGCCAGAAAACTGTTTTGATCCAGTTGGAAAAGGTGGGTGGCCATCGATATCCACCTAGATCAATCCTCCCTTGTTAGGAATAAATGGTATCCATTGCGTTGAGTACCCGGGGGAGAAAGAAAAACATTTGTTGAATCTGCATCTTGGTGAGTTTCTTGCCTTCCTGGAGACATCGCGCTGCTCAATTTGTGGAAGCCTGTCACGAACCTGTTGAGGTTGAGGATGTTCAACAAGTTAAGCTACACAGGGGGACGATGTTTAGAAGGAATCTTTGCAATTTTCCACAACCTTGTCGACCTGCTTCTGTTGGATAGAAGGTGATTGGGGTGAGGTTGTAGTGGTTGCAGTGTCCTTCTATTCGCCTTTTGAACAGATTGTGAAGAAGATGAATTTTGCAGTATGAGATACTACCTTGCAACACTGTTTAGGTGGAACAATAGTTGGAACTACCACTGGTATTTTGTAGAGATGACCCCATAAAGAAACAATGACACTACGGGGTCGAGACTCATAAACAACATGGCGTCTCCACATATATGGCTATCCCAAGAGAACATCATAGGCATCCAGTGGGGAAAAATCACATAATACCTCATCCTTGAAGGGTTGGATGCCGTATGAAAATCAACACTGTTGGCTGACATGGAGATCTCATCCTTGGCGAAGCCACTCGATGTTGTATGGTTGCAGGTGTGGTGTTGCTGACAGTCCCAACTGTTTGACAATCTCTGCTGAGATGAGGTTCTTCTAGCTTCTGCTATCAACAATAAAATGAAACGGGGTCCCCTTTACCCATATCTGTGAATGAAAAAGGCACTCCCCCTCTTCGGGATATGTTGGTTCTTCTGGTTGAATTGCTACAGTCACAACAATAGTAGTGGGTTCAGCGTCAATCATCTGTCATTTACCAGTATTTTCATAATCAAATTATGAATCAGGGTTCGTCTTCTTGTCTTTGATCTCGACAACCAATGACTGTTTTGAGCGACATTCATTGGTGTTGTGCCAAGGGTTTTTGTGGAAATCACACCATTTTCCTGTTTCCTTCTTTGTATTGTTGTGACCCTTATTTTCCTGTGGCTTGGACTAGTTTTTGGAAGATTGTTTGTTAGGGTCGTCATTTTCATACTTTGGTTGTTGTTGATTTGCAGACCCGAACTCCTGTTTGTTCTGGTGCTTAAATTTCTGCTCGATTTTAACAGCATATTGATAGGTAGCACTGAGTGATGAGATGTCTAGAAAATCTATTTCAGTTTGGATGTATCTATGTAGAGCCCCACGATATTTCAGAACCAAATGTCATTTGGAGTCTTTGATACACAGCTTGGTGTGCAAAGTATGGAAGGCATTGGAGAACTTTGGAACTGCTTGGCCCCTCTCTTGCCACAGTGTGGTCCATCTCATGTACTAGTCCTCATAGTTGCCAACAGGGTAATATTGTTCCTTTACTGCATCCACAAAAAAATCCCAAGTGGGCTTGACCCCATATATTCCAAACTCCTTTGTGGAGCTTTTCTCCCAGTAAGTTTCCATCGAATGTTTGACATGAGGGATGTTGGTTGTTGAGCTTGATTATCTTCCTGATTCAAAGGTATTTTACTTTCAACTGTGTTTATACCCCATGAAGTATTTACACCCCAGAAGTATGTACACTCTTCCACGCGGGGGAGTATAGAGGGGGGGTAGCCCCTCTGTGGGGTCTGGGGGCAAGCGGGCCCCCGAAGGAAAAATTGCCTTGTAAATGTATATTATAATTTCATTGTAAATCTGGACCATTCATTATAAGATCACAAATCTAACGGTAGAGATTATGTTAGGTTTTTTTTCCCCTAGAAGACAACCCTCTTTTATGAGGGAAATGTATTGTGGCTATGGTTGATGGTGAATATTGCATTCTGAGATAGGAGACTGTGAGAGAAAGAAGAGGAAGTTATAGCGGGTTTGTTGTAGGTTGTATCCCTTCATATGTTGGATAATAAGAAAGGAAGGATTTGGCAATTTCTCCGGTGTACGTAGCCCACACTGGGTGAACCATGTAAATTTGTGTCTCTATTATATTGTGTATCTTCTATGTTTTGTTTCTGCATTTGTTTTATTTTATTGCTCCATGGTTCTGTTTTTCTAACAACTGGTATTAGAGCGAAAGGTAACTCGCAGGAAAAGAGGGTTCCTGGTTTGAGTGGGAGAAATGTCATAAGATGGAAAGTTTAGGGTCGAGAAATTTAATAGCCAAAACTACCAGTTATGGAAGATGCAGATGGAAGACTATTTATATCAGAAGGAGCTATTCTTACCATTGGGCGAAATAGAAAAGAATTCGGCAGCTACGAAGGACGAAGAATGGGATATTCTTGACAGAAAGGCTCTAGGAATGATACGGTTGAGCCTGGCAGTGTCGGTGGCTTTCAATATTTCGAAAGAAAAGACAATGAAGGGTTTGATGGACACATTGGCCAAATTGTATGAAAAACCCTTGGCATCCAATAAGGTATTTCTAATGAAGAGATTATTTAATATGAAGATGTCGGAAGGTGGGTCTATTGCAGATCATTTAAATGATTTTAATACGGTTACTAATCAACTAAGTTCTATAAAAGTGGACTTTGATGATGAGGTCAGGGCTCTTCTAATCTTGTGCTCATTACCAGAAAGATAGAACGGCTTGGTCATGGTTGTAAGTAACTTTGTCTCTGGTTCAAATACTTTAAAATTTGATGATGTTGTTGGTGTTATCCTTAGTGAGGAAATGTGACGGAAAAGCACAGGTGAGACATCAGGAAATGCGTTGAACATGGAGAACAG
>ML779607.1:142245-153415 GCA_009831015.1 Picea engelmannii | reverse complement strand
TTATGGGATTATGAAAATAACAAAATCATTAGGAGTAGAGATGTCATATTCAATGAGAAGGTCATGTACAAAGATCAGTTGCAGGGAAAGAAATAGGAAAAAGAAAAACAAGAATACACAGTGCTTGATGAGATCACTGAAAATAAAATTCCAAAGGAACTAGAAAATCAAAATGTACAACAATAGAAGCAGCAGGTACCTCAAACACCTGCAAGTGTTGTTATAAAATCTACCAGGTTAAGTATACCCCCTGAACGATACTCTCCTTCATTGTATTATTTATTGTTGACTAATTCTAGTGAACCAGAATGTTATGAAGAGGCAATGCAGGTAGACACCAAAAGGAAGTGGGAGCAAGGAATGAAAGAGGAAATGGAGTCCTTGGTAAATAACCATACTTGGGACTTGGTTCAGTTTCTTGCAGGAAAAATAGCATTGCAGAATAAATGGGTTTACAAGTTGAAGGAAGAAGATGGAGGAGAAAAGAGGTACAAGGCTAGACTTGTTGTAAAGGGGTTTGCACACAAAAAAGGTATAGATTTAAGTCTTGTGGCAGTAGAAGATTTGCATCTTGAACAGTTAGATGTAAAAAAAACTTTTCTCCATGAGGATTTGGAGGAAGAGATTTATATGCAACAGCCACAGGGGTATGAGGTCAAAGGGAAGGAGAATTTGGTATGCAGGTTGAAGAAGAGCTTATATGGCCTAAAGCAAGCTCCAATGCAATGGTATCTGAAGTTTGACAGGTTTATGACAGAACAGGTTTATAGTAGATGTCATTCTAATCAATGTGCTTATTTTAAAAGGCTAGAAAATGGAAGCTTTATTATATTGCTATTGTATGTAGATGACATGCTTGTTGCAGGGTCTAATATGCAGGATATAAATGTGATCAAGAAGAAATTAGCCAATTCATTTGCAATGAAGGATTTGGGTGCTGCAAAGAAAATCCTTGGTATGAGAATAACAAGAGACAGGAAAAATCTCAAACTGACATTGTCTCAGGGTGAATACACAGAGAAGGTGTTGGAGAGGTTTAGAATGCAGAATGCAAAACCAGTTAGTACACCTTTGGCTAGCCATTTCAAATTAACTAAGGAAATCTGTCCCAAGACACAGGAGGAGATAGAATACATATCCAGGGTCTCATATTCATCAACAGTTGGTAGCTTGATGTATGCAATGGTTTGCACAAGACCAGATATTGCACATGCAGTGGGAGTTGTGAGCAGATATATGAACAATTCAGGTAAAGAACATTGGGAGGCAGTAAAGTGGATTCTCAAATACTTGAGAGGTACTGCTAATCATGCATTATGTTTTCGAGGTTCAGAAACTGTCTACAAGGATATGTTGATTCAGATATGGCAGGTGATAAAGATAGCAGGAGGAGTACCACAAGGTATGTGTTTACTATAGGTGGAACAACAATAATTTGGATTTCAAAACTGCAAAAGGTTGTTGCACTTTCAACAACAGAGGTAGAGTATGTTGTTTCTATAAAGGCTAGTAAAGAGATGATTTGGTTACAGAGGTTTGTGGAGGAATTGACAAAGAAGCAAGAGAATAGCAGGTTGTACTGTGACAGTGAGAGTGCCATTCATCTTGCAAAGAACTTAGCCTTCCATTCGAAGACTAAGAATATACAGTTGAGGTACCACTTCATACAATACACCTTGGAAGATGGACATTTGAAGTTGGAAAAGATACACACTAGCCATAATCCTGCAGACATGTTAACAAAGGGAGTAAACAGGGAGAAACTGAGTTCCTGCTCAGTTTCAGTTGGTCTTCAAGAATGAAGATGAAGATGAGGAATTTTCCAAGTCCAAGAAGGTTTAGAGTCCAACATATATAGCAGTGGTGGAGTTGTTGAGATCAGTCTCCAAATGGGAGATTGTTGGTTGTGGAGCCTGATTATCTTCTTGATTCAGAGGTCTTTTACTTTCAGCCATGTTTATACCCCATGAAGTATTTACACCCTAGAAGTATGTACACTCTTCCATGCGGGGGAGTGCAGAGGGGGGGTACCCCCTCTGCGGGGTCCGAGAGGGCTATCCCCCCCAGCTGGGGGGTTTGGGGGCAAGCGGGCCCCCAGCGGGGGTTCAGGGGAGAAGCCCCCAAAGGAAAAATTGCCTTGTAAATGTATATTATAATTTCATTGTAAATATGGACCGTTCATTATAAGGTTGTATATCTAACGATAGAGATTATGTTAGGGTTTTTCCCTAGAAAGCAACCGTCTTTTATGAGGGAAATGTATTGTGGCTATGGTTGATGGTGAATATTGCATTCTAAGATAGGAGATTGTGAGAGAAAGAAGAGGAAGTTACAACGGGTTTTTTGTAGGTTGTATCCCTTCATATGCTGGATAATAATAAAGGAAGGACCTGACAATTTCTCTGGTGGACGTAGCCCACACTGGGTGAACCATGTAAATCTGTGTCTCTATTATATTGTGTATCTTCTGTGTTTTGTTTCCGCATTTGTTTTATTTTATTGCTCCACGGTCCTGTTTTTCTAACAAGGGAGATCTTTGAGGAGTGCGAAGGTGATCTTTTCTCTGTTTGAAAAATTATGAATAGAGAAATAACCTTCTAGCAGAGTTAACAATTTTTGTAGGGCTTCTGCATCTATATGCCCTTCAAATACACGAATATAAAAATTAACTTGTACCTTGAAATACGAGGTGCCTCCAAAATGGCTGCTTGATGAAGATGCACTTGCTGCTATTGACGATCGTTGAAGGATGTGGGAAAAATTCTCCATCATTTCGTCCCTCTGTCGCGTGAGAGCTTGCTCAAGCAAAAAATTGATAGGATCGTTTGCTCCTTCATTTTTCTTTTCTTCCACCATTGAGGGTTTCTTGGGTGTGCGAGAGTGATTGTCTTCAAGAGAGAGAAGCTCAAGACCCAACTTGCTATACTTGGACCTCGTCGGGGACATGCACTGAAAAAAATGATCAAGAGCAGGTTTCTCTGATACCACCAATCCGGATTATTTTCGGCACGAAATGAGAGCGAAGATATAATAAAGGAATGCACAGAGATATCGTGGATATCCAATAATATAAAAGAAATGTATCATAGATGAAAACATAAACAAAGAGATACAGTAATACATTATTTCTATTAATGAAATAAATGTACAGAGACTGTAAAAATTCAGAGTGAAAGACTCTCTAGAATGGTGGCAACTTATCTCCGAGAAGAGATGTGACGGCTACTCGCATTCACAAGAAGATGATTACAATGAGGCTCTTAAAGATTTTTTACAATAAATAGGAATGCAAAAAACCCTCGACATCCAAAAACCTAACCCTAGGAGATGAAGTGCCAAAAGTCATGTGGGCCCTATTTGGGTAAGTTAGTACATCAACTTCCCGGGGTCGTAACTTTTGCATATGATCTTCGTTTTAGGCGCATGATAGCCCGTTGGAAAGATATAGTCAAGGAGATTCATTTTGGGGGCTCAATCACGCCTCAGTGTTCATTAAGAAGCTCAATCCCAAAAAACCTTCATTTAGGCCCTCAAAATGGCCCCGGAAGTTAAAACTGCTAAAAATAGTAAATCGCCAAAATTGTCAAAAAACTGTTTTGAGCTAGTTGGAAAAGGTGGGTGGCCATTGATATCCACCTAGTTCAATCCTCCCTCATTAGGAATAAATTCTCTCCATTACGTTGAGTACCTGGGGGAGAGAGAAAAGCGTTTGTTGAATCTGCATCTTGGTGAGTTGTTTGCCTTGCTAGAGATGTCGCGCTGCTCAGTTTGTGGAAGTCTGTCACGAACCTGTTGAGGTTGAGGATGTTAAATAAGTCAAGATATCGAGAGGATGGTGTGCAAAAGGAATCTTTTCACTTTGTTGCAACCTTGTCGACCTACTTTTGTTGGATAGAAGGTGATTGGGGCGAGGTTGTAGTGGTTGTAGTGTCTTTCTATTCCCCTTTTGAACAGATTGTGAAGAAGTTGAATTTTGCAGTATGAGATACTACATTATGACACTATTTAGGTGGAACAATAGTTGAAACTACCACCGGTATTTTGTAGAGATGACCCCCTAGAGAAACAATGAGACTACGGGGTCAAGACTTAAAAACAACATGGTGTCTCCACATATATGGCTGGCGCAAGAGAACATCAAATACATCCAGTGGGGAAACATCACATAATACCTCATCCTTGAAGGATTGGATGTTGTATGACAATCGACATTGTTGGTTGACATGAAGATCTCATCCTTAGTGAATCCACCCGATGTTGTATGGCTGCGGGTGTGGTGTTGTCGACAGTCCCAACTGTTTGACGACCTCTACTGAGATGAAGTTATTCTGGCTTCCGTTATCAACAATAAAATGCAACGGGGTACCCTTCACCCACATCTATGAATGAAAAATGTTCTCCCACTCTTCGGGATCTGTTGGTTCTTCTGGTTGAATTGGTGCGGTCGCGACAATAGTAGTGGAGTCAGCGTCAATGATCTGTCCTTTACTAGTATTTTCAGAATCAGATTTTGAATCAGGGTTCGGTTCCTTGTCTTTGATCTCGACCACCAATGACTATTTTGAGTGACATTCATTGGTGTTGTGCCATAGGATTTTTTAGAAATCGCACCATTTTTTGGTTTCCTTCTTTGTCTTCACGTGACCCTTCTTTTCCTGTGGCTTGGGCTGGTTTTCGGAAGACTTTTTGTTAGGGTCGTCTTTTTCATACTTTGGTTGTTGCAGATTTGCAGACCCGAACTCCCGTTTGTTCTGGTGCTTAAATTTCTTCCTGATTTTAACAACATATCGATAGGAAGCACCGAGTGATAAGATGTCCAAAAAATCCATTTCAATTTGGATGTATCTGTGTAGAGCCCCACGGTATTTCAGAACCAAATATCGTTCAGAGTCTTTAATACCCATCTTGGTGCACAAAGTATGGAAGACATTGGTGAACTCCGGAACCGCTTGGCCCCTCTCTTGCCACAGTGTGGTTCATCTCATGTACTGGTCCTCATAGTTGCCAACATGATAGTACTGTTCCTTTACCGCATCCACAAAAAAATCCCAAGTGGGCTCGATCCCATATATTCTAGACTCCTCTATGGAACTTTTATCCCAGTAAGTTTCCAACCAATGTTTGACATGAGGGAGATATTTAAGGAGTACAAAGGTGATCTTTTCTCTGTCTGGAAAATTGTGAAAAGAGAAATAACCTTCTACCTGGAAAAGGTGGGTGGCCACCAATATCTACCTGGATCAATCCTCCCTCCTTAGGAAGCAATGGTATCCATTTTTTTGAGGTCCTGGGGGAGAGGGAAAAGCATTTATTGAATCTGAATCTTAGTGAGTTGCTTGCCTTGCTAGAGACGTCATGTTGCTCAGTTTGTGGAAGTCTATCATGAACCTGTTAAGGATGACGATGTTCAACAAATAGCTCTACATGAGAGGATGGTGTGCAGAAGGAAACTTTGTGATTTTCTACAACCTTGTCGACCTGCTTATGTTGGATAGAAGGTGATTGGGGTGAGGTTGTAGTGGTTGCAGTGTCCTTTTGTTCCTCTTTTGAACAGATTGTGAAGAATCTTAATTTTGTAGTATGAGATACTACCTTGCGGCACTGTTTAGGTGGAACAATAGTCAGAACTACCTCTAGTATTCTATAGAGATGACTCCCTAGAGAAACAATGACACTATGGGGCAAGACTCATAAAAAACATGACGTCTCCACATATATGGCTGGCCCAAGAGAACATCACATACATCCAGTGGGGAAACATCACATAATACCTCATCCTTGAAGGGTTGGATGTCGTATGACAATTGACATTGTTGGCTGACACAGATATCTTGTCCTTGGCAAAGCCACCGGATTTTGTATGGTTTCAGGTGTGGTGTTGTCGACAGTCCCAACTATTTGAAAACCTCTGTTGATATGAGATTCTTCTGGCTTCCACTATCAACAATAAAATGCAGCAGGGTCCCCTTCACCCACATCTGTGAATGAAAAAGGTGCCCCCCTTCTTTGGGATCTATTGGTTCTTCTGGTTGAATTGTTGCGATCGCGACAATAGCAGTGGGGTCTACGTCAATGATCTGTCCTTTACCAGTATTTTCATAATCAGATTCTGAATCAGGGTTCGGCTCCTTGTCCTTGATCGCGGCCATCAATGACTATTTTGAGTGACATTCATCAGTGTTGTGCCAGGGGATTTTTTGGAAATCGCACCATTTTCCGATTTCCTTCTTTGTCTTCCTCTGACCCTTCTTTTCCTGTGGCTTGGATTGGTTTTCGGGAGATTATTTGTTAGGGTTTTATTTGTCATACTTTCATTGTTGCAGATTTTCATACCCGAACTCTTGTTTGTTCTGGTGCTTAAATTTATGCTCGATTTTAATAGCATATCAATAGGCACATCCGAGTGATGACATGTCCAGAAAATCCATTTCAGTTTGGATTTATCTATGTAGTGCCCCACGGTATTTCAAAACCAAATGTCGTTCGGAGTCTTTAATACCCAACTTGGTGCACAAAGTATGGAAGGCATTGGTGAACTCTGGAACTGCTTGGCCGCTCTCTTGCCATAGTGTGGCCCATCTCATGTACTAATCCTCATAGTTGCCAATAGGGTAATATTGTTCCTTTACCACATCCACAAAAAAATCCCAAGTGGGCTCGACCCCATATATTTCAGACACCTCTGTGGAAATTTGTTCTTAGCAAGTTTCCCACACATGTTTGACATGAGGGAGAACTTTAAGGAGTGTGAAGGTGATATTTTCTCTGTCAAAAAAATTGTGAACAGAGAAATAACCTTCTAGCAGAGTTAACCATTTTTCCAGGGCTTTTGCATCTATCTGTCCTTCAAATACAGGAATATCAAAATTAACTTGTACCTTGAAAGGTGAGGTGCCTCCAAAGTGGTCGCTTGATGAAGATGCACCTACTGCTATCGACAGGCGTTGAAGCATGTGGGAAAAATTCTCCATCATTTCCTCCCTCTGTCGCGTGAGAGCTTGCTCAAGCAAAAAATTGATAGGATCGCCTGCTCCGTCATTTTTCTTTTCTTCCGCCATTGAGAGTTTCTTGGGTGTGCGAGAGCGATTGTCTTCAAGAGAGAGAAGCTCGAGACCCAACTTTCTATACTTGGAACTCATCGGGGAAATGCACTTAAAAAAACAATCAAGAGCAGGCTACTCTGATACCACTGATCTAGAGTATTTTCGGCACGAAATGAGAGCGGAGATATAATAAAGGAATGCACGTAGATATCGCAGATATCCAATAATATAATAGAAATGTATCATAGATGAAAACATAAACACAGAGATACAATAATACATGATTTCTATAATGAAATAAATGTACAGAGACTGTAAAAATACAGAGTGAAAGACTTGCTAGAATGGTGACAGCTTATCTCTGAGAAGAGATGTGACAACTACTCGCATTTGCAAAAAGATGATTACAATGAGGCTTTGAAGGCCTTTTTACAATAAACAGGAATGCAAAAAAACCTATAAATCCAAAAACCTAACCCTAGGAGATGAAGCGCCAAAAGTCATGTGGGCCCTATTTGGGTAAGTTAGTACATCAACTTCTCGGGGTCGTAAATTTTGCATACAATCTCCATTTTAGGCGCATGATAGCCTATTGGAAAGATAACGTCAAGGAGATTAATTTTGGGGGCTCAATCATGCTTTTATCTATCATTGAGAAGATAGATCCTGAAAAACCTTCATTTGGGCCCTCAAAATGGCCCCATAAGTTAAAACTGCTAAAAATAGTAAATTGCCAAAATTACCAGAAAATTGTTTTGATCCAGTTGGAAAAGGTGAGTGGCTACCGATATCCACCTGGATCAATCCTTCCTCCTCAGGAAGCAATGGAATCCATTGCGTTGAGTGCCCGGAGGAGAGGGAAAATCATTTGTTGAATCTACATCTTAGTGAGTTGCTTGCCTTGCTAGAGACGTCGCGTTGCTCAGTTTGTGTAAGTCTATCATGAACTTGTTGAGGTTGAGGATGTTCAACAAGTCGATCTACATGAGAGAACGGTGTGTAGAAGAAATATTTGTGCTTTTTTGCAACCTTGTCGACATGCTTCTATTGGATATAAGGTGATTGGGGCGAGGTTGTAGTGGTTGCAGTGTCCTTCTGTTCCCCTTTTGAACAGATTATGAAGAAGATGAATTTTGCAGTATGAAATACTACTTTGTAGGACTGTTTAGGTGGAACAATAGTCAGAACTACCTATGGTATTCTATAGACATGACCCCTTAGAGAAACAATGACACTTCGGGATCGAGACTCATAAACAGCATGGTGTCTCCATATATATGATTGGCCCAAGAGAATATCATAGACATCTAGTGGGAAAACATCACATAATACCTCATCCTTGAAGGATTGGATGTTGTATGACAATCGACATTGTTGACTGACACGAAGATCTCGTCCTTAGTGAATCCACCCGATGTTGTATGGTTGTGGGTGTGGTGTTGTCGACAGTCCCAACTATTTGATGACCTCTACTGAGATGAATTTCTTTTGGCTTCCGCTATCAATAATAAAATGCAGCGGGGTCCCCTTCACTCACATCTATGAATGAAAAAGGTGCTCCTACTCTTCAGAATCTGTTGGTTCTTCTGGTTGAATTGGTGCAGTCGCAACAATAGTAGTGGGGTCTGCGTCAATGATCTGTCATTTACCAGTATTTTCAAAATCAGATTCTGAATCAAGGTTCGGCTCCTTGTCTTTGATCTCGAATACCAATGACTGTTTTGAGTGACATTCATCAGTGTTGTGCCAGGGTCTTTTGTGGAAATCACACAATTTTCTGTTGTCCTTCTTTGTCTTCCCGTGACCCTTCTTTTCCTGTGGCTTGGACTGGTTTTCGGGAGACTGTTTGTTAGTATAGTCTTTGTCATACTTTGGTTGTTGCGGATTTTCAGACCCGAACTGCCATTTGTTCTAGTGCTTAAATTTATTCTCGATTTTAACAACATATCGATAGGCAACACAGATTGATGATATGTCCAAAAAATCCATTTCAGTTTGGATGTATCTGTGTAGAGCCCCACGGTATTTCAGAACCAAATGTCGTTCGGAGTCTTTGATACCCATATTGGTGCGCAAAGTATGGAAGGAATTGGTGAACTCTAGAACTCCTCGGCTCCTCTCTTGCCACAGTGTGGTCCATCTCATGTACTAGTCCTCATAGTTTCCAACAGGGTAATATTGTTCCTTTACCGCATCCACAAAAAAATCTCAAGTGGGCTCAGCCCCATATATTCCAAACTCCTATGTGGATCTTTGTTCCCAGTATGTTTCCCACCAATGTTTTACACGAAGGAGAGATTTAAGGAGTGTGAAGGTGATCTATTCTCTGTCGAAAAAATTGTGAACAAAGAAATAACCTTCTAGCAGAGTTAACCATTTTTCTAGGGCTTCTGCATCTATCTGTCATTCAAATACAGAAATATAAAAATTAACATGTACTTTGAAAGGCGAGGTGCATCCAAAGTGGTCGCTTGATGAAGATGCACCTGCTGCTATCGACATACGTTGAAGGATGTGGGCAAAATTCTCCATCATTTCGTCCCTCTGTCACGTGAGAGCTTGCTCAAGCAACAAATTGATAGGATCATTTGCCCCGTCGTTTTTATTTTCTTCCTCCATTGAGGGTTTCTTGGGTGTGCGAGAGAGATTGTATTCAAAAGATAAAAGCTTGAGATCCAACTTGATATACTCGGACCTCATCAGGGACATGCACAGAAAAAAAATGATCAAGAGCGGCCTGCTCTGATACCACTAATTTGGATTATTTTCGGCACGAAATGAGAGTGGAGATATAATAAAGGAATGCACAGAGATATCGCGAATATACAATAATATAACAGAAATGTATCAGAGATGCAACCATAAACACAAAGATATAGTAATACACAATTTCTATTAATGAAATAAATGTACAAAGACTGTAAAAATACAGAGTGAAAGACTTACTAGAATGGTGGCAACTTATCTCTGAGAAGAGATGTGACGACTAATAGCATTCAAAAGAACATGATTACAATGAGGCTCTTAAGGCCTTTTTACAATAAACAGGAATGCCAAAAACCCTAGACATCCAAAAACCTAACCCTAGGAGATGAAGCACCAAAAGTCATGTGGGCCTCGTTTAGGTAAGTTAGTACATCAACTTCCCAGGGTCGTAACTTTTGCATGCGATCTCCGTTTTAGGTGCATGATAGCCCGTTGGAAATATATCATCAAGGATATTCATCTTGGTGCTTAATCATGCCTTTAGATACCATTGAGAATATATATACCAAAAAACCTTCATTTAGGCCCTCAAAATGGCCCCAGAATTTAAAACTGCTAAAAATAGTAAATTGCCAAAATTGCAAGAAAACTGTTTTGAGCCAGTTGGAAAAGATGGGTGGCCACCGATATCCACCTGAATCAATCCTTCCTCCTTAGGAATAAATGGAATCCATTGCGTTGAGTGCCCAGGGGAGAGTGGAAAGCATTTTCTCAATCTTCATCTTGGTAAGTTGATTGCCTTGTTGGAGATGTCGCGTTGCTCAGTTTATGGAAGTATTTCACGAACCTGTTGAGGTTGAGGATGTTCAAAAAGTCTATCTACATGAAAGGACAGTGTGAAGAAGGAATATTTGCACTTTGATGCAACCTTGTCGACATGCTTCTGTTGGATAGTAGGTGATTGGGGCGAGGTTGTAGTGGGTGCAGTGTCCTTTTGTTCCCCTTTTGAAAAAATGGTGAAGAAGATGAATTTTGTAGTATGAGATACTACCTTGCGTCATTTTTTAGGTGGAACAATAATCGGAACTACTTCTGGTATTCTGTAGAGATGACCCCCTAGAGAAACAATGACACTGCAGGGTCGAGACTCATAAACAACATGGCATCTCCACATATATGGTTGGCCCAAGAGAACATCATAGACATCCAATGGGGCAACATCACATAATACCTCATCCTTGAAGGGTTGGATTTCATATGAAAATCAAATGAAGCGGAGTCCCCTTCACCTACATTTGGAAATCACGCCATTTTCTGGTGTCCTTCTTTGTCTTCCCGTGACCCTTCTTTTCCTGTGGCTTGGACTGGTTTTCGAGAGAATATTTGTTAGGGTCGTATTTGTCATACTTTGGTTGTTACAT
>ML779607.1:107996-122378 GCA_009831015.1 Picea engelmannii | reverse complement strand
AGCACCATAGAACCTAACCTTCTAGTCTTTAAATTTTGATCCTCCTGAGATTTTGCCCTTACTTTTGACTCCATATTACCCTAAGGCACTGGTATTCTCTCCAACGTTGAGCTTGTTGTGCAAAATCATCTTTCAAACTTTTAAATTTTGAAACCCTAACTAACCTTAACGTCTTTAACTAGGGCTGACGTCATACTTGATGCAAAAACCCTACTAACCTAGCAATTAATGATGACGTCATGCCTTATTTGAGCTTTTGTTGATAGAAAACACTGTTGGCTTGGTCATCTTGTGATAGACATTGATAAATTGATGATATTCACTGACTAATTAGCAAAACGTTGACCTTCTTTGCCTATTATACTAACCCTAAAAGAAGCCGGTGTCATCTCTAGGATATTGACGCAACAACTTCTTGTATATGAGAAATTAATGACATTTAATGCATTGATTTAATTCAAGGATTGATCATTTTCATTTGATGTTATATTATTCTAGTGTTTATTGACAAGTAACATTATATAACCATTGTCATTATTGAAATCATTGACTTCATCAATAATTACTGTTGTATATGCTCATGTACATTAAATTTTGATAGTCATTGATTTATGAAGTATTAACCACTATTGCATGTACTAGTTTCATTGTTGTCTTGTCTCACAAGCAAGTGCCTTTTTTGTGGTTATTCTTTACTTGACTATCTTCTGGGTGGTAATCTGTGAAGGGGTAACTAGCTTTAATCATTTGAGCCTTTTCCTTTCAAAACCCCAGATTGTCAGGGACGTCTCCCTTGGGCTTAGCCACCCTTAATAGAAAGGACCTCCCCATTGTGGTGACATTGGGTGGGGTAGGTCTCTATTACGTCAGTTTGATCCTTATCCTCTAGCCTATGACCTAATCTACAAACTGAGCGATAACATTTTGGCACCATTGTCGGGGAACACTGAGTCAATTCTCCTCAGACGAAAAACCTTTTCGGTAAGCCTTGCCTCAGAACCTTATTTTACAAGCTTACCTGGCGACTCTACTAGGGTGTTTTCCCTTATCTTTGATAGTTTCAAGAAAACTATCTGGCGACTCCACTAATGACGAATCCAACTATGAATTCACAATGGGATCCAGGAAACTACAGACCTTTGGATATGAGTAGAATCCCAGGATATCCCAGAAAAATGCCTCTCTCCTATAAGAATTTGCTCCCTAGATTCTTTGGCCTCGATGGAGAAAGTCTCGATTATCACATGAGCAGATTTTGGGAATTCTTTCAATACCACCCTGTCAGTGACGAAGCTGAAGACTTAGTGATGAAACTCTTCTCTGCCTTTCTGCATGAAGAGGCTAAAAAATGGTATGATAACCTTCCAACAGCCAGCATCATATCTATGGACCATTTTGAAGAGATATTCCTTGCAAGGTGGGTTTTGAAATTGGAAGATGTACAATCATTGTTGAAAGAGCTTGAAGGCATAAAACAAGCAGGTTATGAGATTGTCAAAGTTTTCGGGGCTAGGTCCCAGAAGTTGTTTTACCAGATTCCTGAAAGCCATCGTCCTAAAGGCAAGTACCTCGTTTATCTCTATACTAATGGACTTCAGGGACATTTGAGCTTCCTCCTAAATAAAAGGAATCCGAAAACACTTGTAGAAGCTCACAACATGGCCATTCAGATCGAAAAGAATCTCCTCTCATCTGGAATCAATGGTATCACCATTGACACTCTTAGCTTGATAAAACTAGTTTCCCTTGAAACCTTTGTCGAAGATACACAAGAGAGAAGGGAACAAGTTTTCAACCAACATAATGAGGACGTGATTAAGGAGCAAGAACCTAAGAAAGATGATGAAGTATCCACCCGTGCTCCTCCCTCTGATGAAGTCGTCCAAGAACCTGTTTTTCCTGTACAGCAAAGTGAAGATGAGGTTAGTTGCTTTCCACTTCAGAATTCCGATGATACCATGTTCCTTGATTCAAAAGATGAAGGGGAAAAGAAAGCTTTGAACAAAGATGATGGCCCTTGCTATACAATCAAAGACAAAGAAGCAATCCATAAGGATGAAACAATGACACAACCTGAAAACACCGAAGTCCTCGAAGTTCCTGTGCGAGAAGAAACAGTAAGTTACCCTCCTCCCCTAGTTTTGGATGATGCTTTACTTTGCGATGAAGAGGAGGAGGAGGATGAATTTTCAAATGTTTTAGACCCTGCATGTTATGACATGGACAATGACACTATTGATAGCATTCATGAGTTCATACATGTTGGGAGACGTAGGTGGGATATAGTTAGTTATGACCTGGATCCCATCTATGATACTGAGAGTCATTTCCAATTGTTGCCATTGCAATTGTCACAACAGATTACTTCCGACCAATGGAAACAAGGAGATGATATTTTTACTCATACCTTTCAAAAAACCAAGGATGACCTAGTACCTCATTCTTCTGATGATTTTCAGTCTTACGTTGAGATTTTTGATGAGTACCCTTCTGAGCACTTGGACTCTTTTCATGATGATAATTGCCAACCACCAATGTGCTCAAATTTTGATAAAAGTAAGGACATCATTTGCCTAAAGAAGGTTTCTCATGACTTTCACTCCAAGCCACCTGTCATTACTTTATCGTTCTTTTATATTAAAGGTGTAGTTGCGAAGTGCCTTTTTTATGTTGAGTTTCCTCCTAGGAAAACCCTAGACTCCAAGGGTTGGTTGGGTACTGCAAGTTCCAATCAGTTTTTCAACTTTCCATTGATAGTTTGTCAGTCATCTGCTAAATCTTTGTCGATCCCTTCCTTGACTTCAGAGCGTGAGGATGTCCTAGGTAACCAGTTTACAGGCCCTTTGAGTCAGTTTTCTGAACCTTGTATTTTTCAAGACCATTTCTTGGATTGGATTGAGTACTTTTCTCAGAGATGGACTTGGAAGGATTTTACCCCTCCCGCTCGCCTCCATGAGTTAGATTCTAAATTTCTCGATGATATGATGTATATTCTAACTCATGACATCTTTGTGCTTGATTTATCACTGTTTTGGTTTATGATGAAGCACAAAGGCAAATATCGAGGAACATTGTTGGGTTGGCTTCACTGGTTGTTTGACTACACCAACATGCAACCAACAGGTAAGTACAGGTAAGTATTTCACTTTCTATTCGCATTTATGATTACTCTATATGTGTACATGTTGCATTTTGCGGGGTGGAAATACCACCCCACCTTTTGTTGCTGATACTTTCTTTTCAAGTGTGAGCAGGTCTGCAGGTTTATGCCAGATATGTTGAGATTCTCATGCGCTCTATGATGAGCACATGTCCCCAAGTTGGAGCCAGATGTTATGCCCGTTTTCTAGGGATAACTAGGAGATCATGTCTCGAGGCCCACAGGTACTAGACATGGAGTACCGAGAGCAGGATTGACCTGAGCATGGCCCTAGAGGGCCCATCCTTCTTCTTCTTTGCCAGACTTGTCTTGTTAGCGGCAACAACTTCCATCACCATCATCTTGGATTTGCATCAGAGAAGACTCTTGCTCCATGAGGTAATTGGTCCAAGGTATCATGGTATGTGTCATGTTTGATCGTTATAACTTTCTTATATATGCATCAGGTTCCTTACATTTCTGACAACTACTTGGATCTTACACTAATCCACTTGACCATTGTTGGGGGGATTAACGAGGTGCCCTAGCAGGCTTGTATCCATAGGTCTTGGTTAGCCACCAGGGAGGATTTGAAGAGTCATCGTCCGCTCCCACCATACTGTCACTTTACATCTTATCTCCCATACATCCATCCCATTCCCCTAGTCCGACCATTAGGATGACCTTTGAGGGTTACACTTTGTCCTGTGGGAAGAAGGGGCTAAAGTCTCAGGGGGTAAAAGCAGCTAGTAAAAGATAAAATCCATAGGAAATAAAACCTAGAGATGCTTCACCCATGGATCCCTGAGAAGGCAATAAAATGCCTCTCGATAAGAAACAAAAGGGACCCTAAGAAAAATAATAAAACAAGACCTAACCAAGAGGATGGGAGGTCTCATCACGAGTCGGCCCATTATGTTCATAGGTATCTAGCCATATGACATTGCCATTATCTGGTCACCACACCAGGGCAATGACCTTTGGTTGCATGGCCAAGGGAAAGGGGGTCTCATCACGAGCGAGCCTTATCATTTCTGCGAAAATACCAGTGGGTAACACTATCAGCTCTGGTCACCATGCCAAGGCAGTGTCCTCTGGTCAGACCTTGAAGTAAAAAAAAGAAAAAGCAATAAATAAAGAATAGAGGCAATAAAGGGGCTTGGAAAAAGTGCATCCATGACGGGTACAACTCACCTCCTACAAAGGCACCCACGGACAATACCTACCCCTAGTCTTCACTATAAATGGACACTCCTTAGACCATATCACTTCATGTACATGGCTTGAATGATCTTCTGTGGAAACTTTCCTTTTCTTATGGATGCTGGCCCAATAGGTTGTTCTGTCTATTTCTTCGACTTTGTATAGTAGATCAGTGTAATGTCTTTGAGCTCCTAGAGGATATGCTAGGGGTCTTATGCATGAATTTGATAAATTTAATGATGAAATATGATTGACATTGCTATGATCCCGAGGACTGATGAGCCCATGGAGGGCGAAGTTTTTGATATGCAGGACCATACCCGGCTATGATCCCTCTTTTTGCTCACATTATGACATTTTTCTAGCAATTAATCTAAAAACAGTGTAAATTTTGATAGTCATCTTTGTCGGTTGTTTTAATGACCTAAATTTTAATTCAATGGTCATGGATTGGTATAAATAGAGGACGTTTTGCCTCATTTTAAACATAACACAACTCACTCTCTTGTGAGAGAACAACTTTTAGTCTTTGTCTTGGCATTTTTTCTCTTGGAAGTGAGGCACAACTCTTATGGGAGGATTATTCTTGGCATGTATGGTGTTTCTCTCATTGGAAGGTTTACAGCTATGGTTTGATGATGCATTCTTCATGATATGTAAGTGAATTTCTCATGCAAAACTTCTTAAATGAATGGTTGTAGGTCTAATCTCTTACATTTGTTATTATATTGCTTAATATTGAAACCCTAGGTAGCAAGCACACAAGTAGGTCCTTGCTATATGTCCCCATGCTTGAGAAACTTGTTTTAGCTAGTGATTAAGGAAGATATAGCCTAGTCGTTGCTACCCTTTCTGAGTTAGAATTTAAGTATAGGTTGAATAAAGGTGATGTCCTAGGCCTAGTTGACTCTACACCTAGGGTTTTAACTTTTTAGGGTTTGAAGAGCCTTGCTCTTGCAACACTTTTCTCCCTTAGACTTGTACTTTAAAGCTAGCCGTTTTGCCAAGAGTATTTAAAGAAAGAGGAAGGAGCATGAGGCCTTTCTTAAGCAACATCGGAATGAGCCTCCTTCCCTTAGGGTTTTGATTCTAGGGCCCTGCCATTGCAACACCATAGAACCTAACCTTCTAGTCTTTAAATTTTGATCCTCCTGAGATTTTCCCCTTACTTTTGACTCCATATTACCCTAAGGCACTGGTATTCTCTCCAACGTTGAGCTTGTTGTGAAAAAGCATCTTTCAAACTTTTAAATTTTGAAGCCCTAACTAACCCTAACGTCTCTAACTAGGGTTGACGTCATACTTGACGCAACAACCCTACTAACCTAGCAATTAATGATGACATCATGCCTTATTTGAGCTTTTGTTGATAGAAAACACTGTTGGCTTGGTCATCTTGTGATAGGCATTGATAAATTGATGATATTCACTGACTAATTAGCAAAACGCTGACCTTCTTTGCCTATTATACTAACCCTAAAAGAAGCTGACGTCATCTCTAGGATATTGACACAACAACTTCTTGTATATGAGCAATTAATGACATTTAATGCATTGATTTAATTCAAGGATTGATCATTTTCATTTGATGCTATATTATTCTGGTGTTTATTGACAAGTAACGTTATATAACCATTGTCATTATTGCAATCATTGACTTTGTCAATAATTACTGTTGTATATGCTCATGTACATTAAATTTTGATAGTCATTTATTTATGAAGTATTAACCACTATTGCATGTACTAGTTTCATTGTTGTCTTGTCTCGCAAGCAGGTGCCTTTTCTGTGGTTATTATTTACTTGACTATCTTCTGGGTGGTAATCTGTGAAGGGGTAACTAGCTTTAATCCTTTGAGCCTTTTCCTTTCAAAACCCCAGATTGCCAGGGACGTCTCCCTTGGGCTTAGCCACCCTAAATAGAAAGGACCTCCCCATTGTGGTGACATTGGGTGGGGTAGGTCCCTGTTACACCAATTTGATCCTTATCCTCTAGCCTATGACCTAATCTACAAATTGAGCGATAACAACCACCATGTTAGAATGCACACCACACTTCACAAAGCCTGAATCTTGGGCTGTGAACTCTTGAAGTGAAAGTCTTTCACATGTCATATGACTTGTGGCACCACTGTCTATGTACCATCTTGTCCTGGTCTTGTCCTTTGTATCTAAAAACAGAGTGTACTTGTCTCGAAACATTCTGGAAACTTCTCGAGCAGTGGAAGCCAACTACTTCTCTTCTTCCTCTTCTTTGTCCTTGATTTCTACTGAGGTTGCTACTTCCTTCCTTTTCCCTCTTGTACCATAGACCTTCTTGGATTGAGATAACTGACTAGAAAAGTGTCCAAATTCTCCACAAATATATCATTGGACATGTGAGAGGTCTTTCTTTGATCTACCATTTGTGGATCCTCCTCTAAAGATTGTTCCTCTTCTACCCCTGCCTCCCCTCTTGGAGGTGAGAGCGAGATTCTCCTCCTCTTTGTCCTCATCCACATCTCCACCTCTCCTGATATCCTCTTGGTACTACCCCAACAATGAACAGATCCCACTCCTTTGGGAAACCACTTAAGGTAGAACGAACTATCTCAGTTGGGGATAGTCTTACCCCAACTGCAAGGAATTCATTTAGAAGTTGTCTTAATTTGGTAAGGTAGGCTATAACGCCTCCCCCTTTAGACATGTTTGTGTGTTGGAGCCTCTCTTTGAGTTCCATGATTGTTCTCTCATGCTTGGCCTTAAACAACCCCTTCAGATGTGATCACATTTCATGAGTTGTTTGTTTCTCACCAATGTTTGGTGCCAAATGATCCTTCACTCCATCTAGAAGGATCCATTGAGCTCTGATTTCTAAAGCATAATATATTTCCCTATCTTTAGAATTAGTGGGGATTGTGGTTGAATTCTCAACAATACCCCATACTTTTCTCTCTTGAAGAGCATTCTTCATTCTGTACTTACATTGCACGTAGTTAGAGGCACCATCAATTATGTCCTCATATTTGAGGTTTGTAGTCATCTTGCTACTTACTTTCAGCTTCTTCAACTCTGATTTTCTCCCTCTTTCTCTTAGCATATTTACCCTGCTCGATCCTCTTCTCCTGCTTCAGCTTAGAGGGCACAACCTCCCTTTTAATATTTTTCTTTCCTTTTCTCTGTTAGTACAAAGCTTCAACACCTCTTTTAGGGCTCTCAAAAATATGGATCTGATACCCTGAAGAGGATAGCTTATAAACTTAATTATTAGATCTAAGCTACAACCACTGCATTAATGATATTTGGGACAACCACACAAAAGAAACTATACATGAGAAACAAATTCTGCAAACAACGCCACTTAAAACACAATTTATTTATCACAGGTTTGTGCATACATAGATGTGTTTCTCCCAAACTGATATGCAGGGACCGTACCACATGTACGGGTTCGTACGCTCACGGGTTTCACTTAGGGCGACCGTACAACAAAAAAGTGACTACAATATAGCCTGATTTTACCTCAATATTTAGCAAAAACACCGATAAACAGAACATTTCTTCTATTTTCAGACCTGGTATGATTTCCTTTCTCAACTAGTGATCTGTACGACCCATACGATATCTGTACCACTCATACATACTCCTTTTCCTGGGAATTTTTCTGGCTTTACTTGCAGGTGGCCCTAACTTGGCCTCCTTTCCACTTCTTAGCCTCATCGTCTTGCTTTGCTAGACCTCACTTGGTATATTCATTGACCCTATTGGGCCATCCTTTTCTTATCTCCTTGATCCTGCTCGACCCTCTATTGTTGGTTCAACTTAACCATGCTATAAGATCTCCTTAGAGGCACTTCTATATCTTAGTCAGTTTCCTTCACTTGAGAGATGATTATGGAATGAGGCCTTCTAGGTTATTTGTAACCCTATCCTTTCCTCTCATGCAATCCTGCCCCTTGTATATTCTTATCAAGATCTTGATCTAGTGGTGGGGACTTAAATCAAGCATTGAGATCACTTAACTCACATCCAATGGTCGTGACTTAATCTCATGTTGACTTGAGTGATGTCCACCAATATAGTGTTTTATAGGCATAAGTTGGGCCCCTTCCACACTACTAGACACCCCTAGCGTGGAAGTACCTACCCAAGCTACATAATCTAACATATTGGAAAGAGGCTAAAAGGATACTTTAGTATGTCTGAGGTACAGTTCAATTCAGGATACATTACAACTCATAGGGGGCTCCTTTATTGGTTGGTTTCACTAATTTAGATTGGGCCGACGACCTTGATGATCGAAATTCTACTGTCGGTTATGTTTTCAAACTTGGTTCAGGACCTATCACTTGGGCCTGTAAGAAACAATAGGATATTTCTCTTTCCTCAACAGAACCAAAGTACCGAGCATCAATTAATGCAAGTCAAAAAGCCTAGTGGCTTCGATAGATTCTTTCAGAGTTTGGATTCCAGTAGCAACATTCGACCACCCTCTGGCGTGACAATCCAAGATCCATCAAGATTTCCAAATATCCAATTCAACATGAGCGCATCAAACACATCGAGATACACATCCATTTCATTAGAAAACTCGTTCATGATCGAGCTGTTGAAGTTTTATTTTTCCCTACATAAGATCAAGTTGCAGACATTTTCACAAAGTCTCTTACAGAAGTGACGTTTTCCAAACTTTGATCTATGTTAGAAGTTCAAGAAGTTGTCATTAAGGGGGGATAGGCTCTAATGCCTCCTTCCTTCTCCTATTTTGTCACCTTTGTAAATCTTTCAATCCTATCCCAAGTTGTTCTTAAGGGGGGATGTGAGGATATTTAGACACTTAAGATTTAGTTAAGATCAACTTGGTCTAATTTGTTGTTAGGTAAAAGTGTGTTTCTTTGGTATGCATTAGTAGTTATGTAATCCAATGCTCACGATATGTTCTCGACGTAGAGTGATATGATGTTCACAAAATGTTCCCAACATGGAATGATCCAATAATTCATATTCTCCTCGATCTTAATGACTACATTGATATGTGGCTTAACACCCACATATCTCTCTATAATATTTTCTTTTGCATTAATAAATTGCTCCAAGTGGCCACGTTGGTTGGGGCCATGGATGTTTCCCCACGGGGGTTTTACTACATAAAAATATTGGTGTGTTGATCTTTGATCTAGTTGTGTGAGTCGTTACTAAAGGTGTTCATCCTCTGTTGGAATACCCGTGTTGTCAAACATTTGTGCGAGACATGGTTAAAGACAAGAAGGAATTGTTGGTGAAGGTGGACACTATGAAGAATATTGCAGATTCATTGACAAAGTGTGTAAGTACTTAGAAGTTCTCTTGGTAGAGGAGCAATGGGCATTGGTGATCATGCAATCCTCACCCCCCCTGTATGCAAATAAAACAATAAGTGGGAGAATGTTGGGTATGTGTTATAATATTTGCACAATTATCCTCATGCCTTGGGAGCAAGAAGGAGCCCGATAGGCCACCCCTACTAGGGGGTTTGGGGGCGAAGCCCTCAAATATATATATTTTTTGGTGGGAGGGTTTTTTTTTGGTCCGTTTTTGGCCTGTTCTTGGTATTTTTTGGCCAATGGTATTTCTTTCCATTGTAACGTAATTTCGGTCAAGGAATCTAATCTGGGTAAACTGATTAGGGTTTTGGATGTCATTGAATCATATATATTGTATTCTAATTGGTGAAGTTAATACGATGTGAATTATAGGTGCGGTTCTAAGCATTTGTTGGTTTTCCTAGTTAAGAGTTTCCAGGGTAAATCTCTAAGTATTATGTGTGAACTCTATTGTTTACTTTTTCATTTATAAAGAATATATATGTGCATTACTTTATTTTAAAGGTTTAAAATTTACAAGGTTCATAGAAAAAAGTGTGCTAGTTAAAAAACATAACGTGTGCAATCAACTTAATCCCACAAACCCAACACTATTAAGTAATTTGATTAAGTAGTGTAACCAACACTATTATGTAATTTGATAAAGTAATGTATCAAATTTGTGGAAGTTATGTAACATTGAGACAACTCAAAATCTACCCAATCTAATGGACCCAACATGCTAATTACACTCAAGGTGTTGTTTAAGGGGAAGTTCCTCTAGAGGCCTTCAACATCTCTACTAACCCAATAATAACTTGCCATATGTTTAATGATTGACCAATCTTCTCTTTCCAAGTGATTTCTCTTTCTCTTTCTCCGACTCCAAATTGCCACTGTTTAATAGGTTGTCGCTTTCCATGTTTCTTCTTCTTCCCTCTGCTTCAACTCTCTCTCTCTCAGATGAATTGAAATACAACTCTGGGGTTATTGATTATTCACTTGATAACAATGCAACTGAAATACAACTTTGAGGTTATTTCTTATTCACCTGATAACAATGCCAGGGATGAGTGACAATGCCAGGGATGAGTGAGAGTAGCAGTAAGATTGTGCCCTAGGAATCGAGAGGAGCTTGTTTTAGATGCATATTTTGTAGATTGAGTGGAGCTTCAACGAGAGGTTTGCTGACATCATTATTTTCATATAAGTTTGTTGAATTTGATAATTGAGAGCTATTAATTTTTGGCTTATGTTATTGAACATCTATAATTTTGCAGCCTATTAATTTTTGGCTTATGTTATTGAACATCTATCATTTTGCAGCCACAAAAGACGTGACTCCTCCCATCAGGTCCAAATTGTCATTTTCACATCAGAATTCCCAAATCTGCGAAACTCGCACTGCTTTGACATTGACTAAAAACCCTGGCATTCATCTGGCGAGAAGTTAGTTAAATGCTCCACTGTAAATTCTCTTGCTACATTCATATTCGTTAATTTCTTGAGCTCCAATAATCTAAATAGTTCTAAACAATTTAAAAAAAAAATGAATCCTGTTTTCCAAACTTTAAACCAAACCCTACCTTAGAATTTTGCCTATACATACCTTAAAGGAGTTTGACGATCATGGCCATTCTGGCTTTCATATCAGGTGGCAAGATCAGCCCAGGGCAGTGCCTGGGTTGATAGCAACTACATTCAAGCCCTTCTCCTTGGAAAAATCCCAAGCTGCCTTTTCAATGAATGTTTTTGGAACTATATACCAAATCTGCATTCAATCATGCGAGTAAAAAATGGTGAAAAGCTCCAAATCGCGGCCCTCCACCTCTCAGAACAATGAAATCCTCCATCGATATGTCACACAGGTTGGTAAGGAGGCAAAATGCAAGCTCGGCTTGCGACTACAACCTCCCGTTCGTTCCATTGCCTGTAACCATCACTTCATTCTCATTCGCGTCTGCAAAGCCCAACGACTATAATGATGTTTAAAAAATAATAATAAATTTATTGGAAAAAATTAAAATGTTTTAGATATAAATGTGATCTAAAAAATGTTTATATTGTAGATAAATTAGAGAGTAGTCTTTAAAACAATGTTGCATATAAATATACCAAGTTTAGTTTTGGTTATGATCTAAAAATAATAATAATAAATTTATTGGAAAAAAATTAAAATGTTTTAGATATAAATGTGATATATAAAATGTTTATAGTGTAGATAAATTAGGGAGTAGTCATCAAAACAATGTTGCATATAAATATATCAAGTTTGGTTTTAAGATAAACATATTATTTTAAAGCACTAGCATAGTGAAATAATATTTGTTTTAGTGAAAACAAAGTATTGTAGACAAGGAATGTAGCCATGAAAAAATTACAATTTTGATAGTTAAAATTTGAAATTTAAAGTATTCTCATTTTACAAATGAATTTGTTAATGTTCATTTTCATTGAAATAACAATTTAAACACTTTAAATTTGAAAACTGAAATGTAGCCTATTTTGCTACTTACAAAATTAAAATTTGGTTATAATCTAAGTGTTATTGTTGCTCCATTATGCTTTTGTGGATTAAGTGTTATCATTGCTCCATTAATGTTTAATTTGTTCTAGTGGCATGTTATGCTTGTGGATTACACATGTGCAAGGAAGTTCTTTAATGCTAAGAATGGTGGGTTTCTTAGGAGAAGGAATGATTTCATGGTTTTAGTATGTCTCTCCAAATGGGAGGATTTCATAGCTTTGAAACATGTTCACAAGTATTTTATTGTAGGATTTTATAGCTCTCAAGCATATTCACAATTCATAGAGTGTGTCTTTTATATTAGATGGTGCCTTTTATATTAGATGGGTCTCCACTGGAGGTGTTTATTGCCTATTGAGCCAAGGATGGGGGATTACTTAGTAGAAGGGATGGTTTTATAGTTCTAACATATTTTTTCAAAAAGGTAATTTTATCTTTGGAACTACATGATAGTTTAAAATATTTTGTGAGATATGGGATGAACATGGACCTTGTGAAGTATTCATTTTCCATCCAAAAATCAAATACCATGATCTTTAAATAATGTTACCACTCCAATTCACTTCGGTGTTTCCTTTCCCCTGCTTTAGGGGTATGCTAGTGAATAATATTAATGATTTTGAAGTCTAGAAATTTAGCCAAAAACCAAGAAAAAGACATTAACATTGTAAGTTTCTAATTATATTCATTAAAACACAACAAATTTCTCTTACCAAATTCTACTAAGATTGAGAAAAAATGGATGTGGGATTTTATCAAATGCCCTAGATTTGCTCTTCTACATGAAAACCAAAAAATAAGCCATTAACATGGTCATAACTCTTACATTTTTTCCCAAGAACAAAGTACTTTTATGCTAATCATTACTATACTAATGTATATTCCAGAAGTTGTTGCATTTATTTTAGTGTATTGTATTTTTTTTTGAAAATGGTAAAATTTACCATAATTCACTTGTTAATTAATAATGAGGATAATCATAATTAATTGTTATTAATGAATATATGTTGACTCATTATCGTTATTAAATGAAAACTATGTCATTTGAAATGATCATTGGTGGTCCTTAGTGAATATATATTGACTCATTATTGTTATTAAATGGAAACTATGTCATTTGAAATGATCAATTGGTGGTCTTTAAGGATTAGACTTTCACTCTTACTAGATGTCTATGGGTCTTGGGCCATTAACTTGTTTCCTTATGTTCTATGAAGACCAACTCTTAGTAAAACAATTTTAGGTCTTACTCTAGGAGCAAAAAGTGGTCTCAACCTAAATAATATTTGCAAGAAAGTCACTATTGCATATTTTCATCATTAAAGTTACAAGAATGAAGTTATGTGTTTTCAAGTAGCATTTAACCTTAGTCTCATACATAAAACTAAACAGTGACCCATTTACAATTTAACTTCTTACCAAGAACATCATCTATATTCATTGTATTAATTTTGAAAGATCTTAAAAAAAAATATGCATTAAATTTTAATAAATATATATGCATAGATTAGTATTATACATCTCTCACACATTTAACAACCAATTTTAGATAGCACACAACTACTTTAAGATATTCTCTCTATATATTATTTGATCAATTTTGAGGTAACTACTTTACACTACCAAATAAAGTTTTCATGAGAATTAAACTTTTGTACTGATAGTAATAATTGTAAAGTTTTCATGAGAATTAAACTTTTGTAGTGATAGTAATAATTGTGTTGAGAGATGCATTATGGAAAGTGGAATGTGTAATGTTCATATTGAACGTACTCATCATTTATATTTATATATTTATTTTAAGGAATTTATATATATATATTTTTATAAAAAGTGATTTATAAACCTTTAAATAAATTTATTTTAAATATCTAAAAATTTAATTATCAATTTTATTTTTATAAATATTTAAAAAATCATATATATATATATATATATATATATATATATATATATATATTAAAAAATCTAAAATTAATATATACTAATTATATATAAAACCAATTACACAATCTATATATTACTTTATTTATTATTATAAACTTAAATTAAATTATTTACTTTATCCAATTGAATACCTAACATATATGAAGTTTTAAGATTAATATTATATGAGTATCATTCACTATTACTTTATGATGAATTTCTGTTGCATTTAAATATTCCAATTAATAAATTAAAATTAAAATTAA
>ML779607.1:75582-94657 GCA_009831015.1 Picea engelmannii | reverse complement strand
CAACATGAATAATAATACAATAATCATTCCCCCCAAAATACACTAAGGCTAGAAATATATATTGCATGCCTTTCAATTGACACTTGTCACTTCCAAAAGTATGCTTTAAGCCACTTGGTGACCCGTTCCCTACACTCAGGAACTTAGGATAAAAACATATCCACATTACGGTTTTCCTGGAATTATTATAAAATATTCCCCAAGACTTATGACTCACCCCATTTTTCCCTTTTCTGGTGAAGTAGGCCCCTCATCTCTTTTCGTTTGAGTCAGTCAATGCATAGCAATGCAATTTTATATTAATAATCATGATCATACTTACATGGATAAGTGTGATGACCTATTTGCATTCAAGCTCATCATCCTCATAATCACATAGGCTCTCCGGTCTCAAAACATAAATATTCATTCCCACGCACTATCCCAAGTATGTGCAACACAATGCAATGTGCACACTTACCCAGGAGGGTGCAACACATAAAATGTGTGCACCCTATTTTTGTTAACACTTCTCCGTGCACTACTATGATGCGCGCCACACCAAAACCAGATGCCCATGGCTCACGAACCTAAGTGTGCATCACATTTATGCTTGGTACCAATCAACTCACCAGCCTATGTATAATTACAAAGGGTTTCAGATTAGGGACACTTCGATCCCCTCGCCCTTATTTATGCACTATCCTCAGTGCATTATATATACATGTACATACAAAATTTTAAAACTCTTCAAAACGATGAGAATACTTTGCTGGCATAATATCCTCGCACTCCCAAGTTGAATCCTCAGGACTATAACAGGTCCATTGGAACTTTACCATCTCCATGACTCGATTCAAAGCTACTTAACTTTTCAATCCAATATGAAAATTGATCACACTTGAAATCTGCCTTCTAGCTCCACCTGAATCACATTCCAATCAATGACATGATTAACATCAGGTACATATTTCTTAAGCAATGACACATGGAAAAAATTATGAATGCATAAGGACGCAGGAAATGCAATCATATAAGCGACATAACCAATCCTTTCAAGGATTTCAAATGGCCCACAATAGTGCACTTCTAACTTAGAACACTTTCTCAACTTCAAGGAACTACGCCTAGCCTTCACTTTCAGAAATAAGTGATCACCCACTCCAAATTCTCTGTGGGTTCTACCTTTATCTGTGTTGTTTTTCTGTCTATCTTGGGCAACCTTTAAATTTTGCCTGATATTTACCATCTACTCCTCCATTTCCTGGAGAAAATCTGACCAAATTACTGCGCAGTATGTTGGGTTATCCCAACTTACTGGCATGTTGCACCTTCTACCATAAAGTGCTTCAAATGAGATCATTTTTAAAGATGCATGATACCCATTGTTGTAAGCAAACTCTACCAAATGAAGGTAGTCTTCCCATTTCGATGGCTTATCCATCACATACATCCTCAGTCTGTCTTCAATCCCCCGATTTACCCTCTCATTTTGACCATCTGACTCAGGATGATATGTTTTGCTGAAATTCAGACTTGTCCCAAATCCCTTGAATAACCCTTTCCAAAATTTTGAGGTGAATTTGAAATCTCTGTCAAACACAATTGTCTTAGGAACACCATGCAACTTAGCAACTTCGCGCATGTATATCTCAAGCACTGTTGAATAAAATGGGAAACTTGAGTAAGCTTGTCCACCACCACCATACTAGAATCATGTTGCTTGGTAGTCCTAGGAAACTTTGTTATGAAGTCCATAGTCACAACTTCCCACTTCCACTCAAGAATAGGCAAAGGATGCAACATACCAACTGGATATCTATGCTCGACCTTGACCTTCTGAGATACGAGACATGTCACAGTAAAATCAACAACTTCCTTTTTCATACCTGACAAAAAGTATTACTTATTGACTACGACAATTGTCTTTTGATAACCTGGATGTCCAACATAAGGAACCTTATGCATCTCTAACAAAATTAGGCTCTTCAACTCTTAATCATATGGCATATAGAATCTGCATCTATACATGAGGATCTCATCCTCTCTCAATTCATAACCTTCCAAATTCTGTTGCGACATACCTTGTTGTAAAGTCAAACTTATATCCATATAACGCATATTTGATTTGTCAACTTCCAAAATTTTGTCCCATAAATATGTCTGGTACATGCTAATGGTTGTAGCATGTTTTTCATGCATCCTCCTGCTGAGTGCATCAACCACCTTGTTCTCTTTTCCTTTGATATGCCTTATGTCGAAGTCATACTCACTAAGGAACTCTAGCCATCTTCTTTGTCTGGCATTTAAAGTTAGTTGTCCAAACAAATACTTCAGACCACAAAGGTCTGTTCTCAACTCAAATCTCTTACCCATGAGATAATTATGCCACATCTTCAAAGCATGCACTATAGCTTCCAATTCTAATTCATGCGTAGCATATAACCTTTCATGCTCTTTCAACTTCCTTGACTTTTAGCATACCACATGTCCATTATGACTCAAGAATCCACCTGGTCCTTCCTTGTATGCATCCGTACATACCACAAAGTCTACCTCAGGATTAACAATTCTCAAAGTTGGCGCACTTGTCAAAAAAATATTCAAGTGTTGAAAACTCCTTATGCAATCTAGAGTCCATTCAAATCACGCACCTTTCTTCTGCAGGGATATGATTGGATTCACAATCTATGATAATCCTTCAATAAATATTATGTAGTACCCTTCCAGCCCCATAAAGGATCTCACTTCTGCAACATTTCTTGGTGTTGCCCATTCTTCAATGGATTCTTATCTTCGTTGGTTCCACAACTATTCCTTCTTCTGAAATAATATGACCCAAATAATGAATTTGTCACTGATAAAAAGAACACTTTCTCAACTTTGCATAAATTTGATGTTCCCTCAACACCTGCAACACCATCGTCAAGTGTTGCTTGTTCTCTTCTTCAGACTTTGAGTAAATAAGAATGTCATCCAAAAATAAAATGACAAACTTATCTAAATACTCTCTAAAAAATCCATTCATCAAACACATGAAGACAATTGGTGCATTCGACAACACAAATGACACCATTGTAAACTCATAATGACCATACCTTATTCTGAAGGAAGTCTTATTGATGTCTTCATATTTTATTCTTACTTGGTGATAACCAGATCTGAGATCTATCTTCGAAAATATCCGCGTGCCTTTCAGTTGATCAAACAGGTCATCTATTCTTGGCAAAGGATACTTGTTCTTTACTGTTACTTTGTTCAACTGCATGAAGTCAATACATTGAAAGTCTCAGTGTACCATCCTTAGTTTTCATGAACAAAACTAGCACACCCCAAGGTGACACACTTGGGCGTATATACCCCTTCTTCAGAAGCTATTCAAGTTTCATCTGCAACTCCTTCAATTCTGGCGTACTCATCCTGTAAGGAGTCTTGGATACATGTGTTGTTCTCGGCATCATATTAATAGAGAATTCAATATCTCTTTTCAGAGGCAATCCTGATATCTCTTTAAAGACATCCTCATACTCTTTCAATATTGCACAGTCTTCCACGCTTAAAACTTTATCCTTAGGTTTCTCTTCCATGTGCGTTGCGAATACTTGACACCCTTTTCTGTAACTTTTCTTCAATTGCAATGCTGAAACTTCTCTGATAGTCACAACTCTTAGAATTCCTTGAACCGATCTCAAATTTCCTTGCTCATCTAGGAAAGTTAATGCCTTATTGTAACAATCCAGGACAACATGATGCTCATCCAACTTATCCATGTCAATGAGGAAATAATATGAGCCCAAAGGTATACTATTCAAATTAGCCTTCGTGCACAGCTCATTCATCTCCAATGGACATGCCTTAACCATCTCATTGGTTTTCCTTTTTTCTCTTGTAGCTAACTGTACCAAGCAAGGTTTTCCCATCTTGCTTCTCGACAGATGGAATATTTCAACCATTTTAGGATCTAGATAACTATGAATAGCTCCCGAGTCTACTAAAATGGAAATGGGTTGGTCATTAATCTTACCTTCCACCTCGATCATGTGCAACTATAACTCATCTTGCTTGTTATCCAATGCGGTGTAAATCCTTGGCACATTTCTACCCATGTCCTCCAATATCACAGCTTGTTGTATGTTGTGCACAACCCTTTCTTTATCACCTCTTTGAGGACAATCTCCATGCATATGATTTCTACCACAGCCCCAACACTCCATAGGTTGTTTCCATGACTTTTTTCCCACTGTTTCTGACATTCTGGAATCATGAAGATTTGTCTGTCCTTGCACAATATTTATAATAAATGACTACTTAACTCCATTCTTCCTCTATTCCACCTTAATGTTCATCTTGTCTTCCCAAGATTTTTGAAAAGTCGGTCTTCCCCTTTGTTGATCATAAAGACACTTAGCACGCCTTATGGTCTCTTCCAACGTCTTAGGTTCATCATACTGTATCTTGTCACTGATAAATGAGGGAAACCCACTCAAATATATTTGAATCTTTACTTGTTCACCCTTGATAAAAGGTGCATAATTCAATAGTTCCAAAAATATTCTTTCATACTCATCAATTGTCATGTTGTCAAGCTTGAGTTCGAAGAAATCCTTCATTTTCCTCTCACAATACCACTTGGTTAAGTATTTCTTTTGGAAATACCTATTGAACTCCCCCCAAGTCACTTTATTTTCATCAATGTGTTGCACTTGCACATACTGATCCCACCACATTGATGCCTTCCCATTTAATTGATAGATAACAATTCTTCCTTCTGCCTGTGCAAAATAGTTATGCAGCTGGAAATATTTCCTCATACCCAACAACCATGTCTCTGCATCTTTTTCCTTTTTGTTCTCACCATCAAAGGTAGGAGGATTAGTCTTATTCATTTCCCCATGTAGCTCGTCCACCCCACTCCTCCTCTTATGCTTTCTGACATGAGATGGACTTGAGCTACTGCAAGTTTTCTTGAAAGAATGCTTACCAACACCTCTTTCTTCTCTTCTTTTCTCATCATGAAACCTGCGACTTCTTGACCTACTTACCTCTATCTCCTTATCCATATTCTTTTATATTATGTCCAAGCTCTGCATCAATTTGACATTGAAGTCATCTTGTTGCACCTTGGCTCTCATAAGCCTTTCGTTATTAGCCTTATAACTCTGAACATCTTTTTGCAATAATTTTATAGTTTCTATCAAGTTCATGTGCTCCCCATTGTATTATGAACCATCAACACCCAAACCGATATATAGATCCCTAAATTCATCATCAGGACTATAAGTCCTCTACACATCTTCCATGCTTTTAACCTTATGCACTGACTCCATCCTATTCTATTCACTGAAAATTCTACAAAATGTGCAAGCAATTAAGATTTGTTAGATGGTTCCATGCAACAACTACATAAAAAATCCGCACCATTTTGTCAGAATCCTTTCACTTGGATTTCTTGGACGACTTTAACATCCCAAACTCTAGTTCACACACTCGCACATCGTTGTCTTTGTGTGCATCATATCTATACAACGCGCATACTAAAATCTTTACCGTGCGGTACCAATTCTTAGCGCACACATCTATTCATGCTAGTCTCTAGCCCATACAAGTCCAGTGCTGAACCAATGGGTTTGATACCAATTTGTAACGTTAAGGAGTCTTTGATACAAGTGTTGTTCCCGACATTAGATTAATAGAGAAGTCAATATCTCTTTTTGGAGGCAATCCTGATATCTCTTTAAAGACATACTCATACTCTTTCAATATTGCGCAATCTTCCACACTTTACACTTTATCATTAGGTGCCTCTTCCATGTGCGTTGTGAATACTTGACACCCTTTTATATAACTTTTCTTCAACTGCAAAGCCAAAACTTCTCTGATAGTCACAACTCTTGGAATTCCTTGAACTGATCTCAAATTTCCTTTCTCATCTAGGCAAATGAATGCCTTATTGTAACAATCCAGGATAGCATGATGCTCATCCAACTAATCCATGCCAATGAGACATTTATATGATCCCAAAGGTATATTATTCAAATCATCCTTCGTGCGTAGTCCATTCATGTCCAATGGAAATGCCTTAACCATCTAATTGATTTTTCTTTTTGCTCCTATAGCTAACTGTACCAACCAAGGTTTTTCCAGCTTGCTTCTCGAGAGATGGAATCTTTCCACCATTTTAGGATCTAGATAACTATGACTAGCTCCTAAGTCTATTAAAATGGCAATGGGTTGGCCATTAGTCTTACCTTCCACCTCGATCATGTGCGACTGGAACTTAGCCTGCTTGTTATCCATGACAATGTAAATACTTGGCACATTTCTACCCATGTCCTCCAATGTTGCAGTTGGTTGTACATTGTGCGCAATCCTTTCTTTATCACCTCTTTGAGGACAATCTCCGTGCATATGATTTCCACCACAACCCAACACTACATAGGTTTTTTCATGAATTTTGTCCCACTGTTTCCAACATTTTGGACTCCTGAACAATTGTTTGTCCTTGCGCAGTATTTCTAATAAATGGAGGCTTAACTCCCTTCTTCCTCTGTTCCACCTTAATTTTCATCTTGTCTTCCCAAGCTTTTTGGAAATTCAGTCTTCTCCTTTGCTGATCATAAAGACACTTAGTGTGCCTTATGGTCTCTTCCAATGTATTAGGTTCATCATACTATTTCTTGTCACTGATAAATGAGCAAAACCCACTCAAATTTCTTTGAATATTCACCTGTACATCCTTGATAAAATGCACAAAATTCACCCGTTCAAAAAATCTTCTTTCGTACTCATCAATTGTCATGCTCCCAAACTTGAGTTCGAAGAACTCCTTCATTTTCCTGTCATAATACTGCTTGGTTAAGTATTTATTTTGAAAATACCTCTTGAACTCCCTCCAAGTTACTTTCTTATTGTCAATGTGTTGCACTTGCACATACTTATCCCACCACATTGATGCCTTCCCCTTTAACTAATAGATAGCAGTTCTCCCTTCTTCCTGCGCAAAATAGTTATGCAGTAGGAAATATTTCCTCATACCCAACAACCGTGTCTCTGCATATTTGTCCTTCTTGTGCTCACCATAAAAGGTAGGAGGATTAATATTATTCATTCCCCCCTGTAGCTCTTCTACCCAATCCTTCTCTTATACTTTCTGACAGGAGATGGACTTGAGATATTGTGCGTTTTCCTGAAAGAATGCTTACCAACACCTATTTCTTCTCTTGTTTTCTCATCATGAAACTTGTGACTCCTTGACATACTTACCTCTGTCTCCTTATCCATCTTCTTTTATATTTTTTCTAGGCTCTGCATCAATTTGACATTGAAGTCATTTTGTTGCGCCTTGGCTCTCATAAGCCTTCTATTATCAACCTTATAACTATGAACATATTTCTGCAATAATTTTACAGTTTCTATCAAGTTCATACACTCCCCCTTGTATTCTATACCATCAACACCCAAACCGATATACAGATCCCCAAATTCATCATTAGGACTATAAATCCTCTATGCATCTTCCATGCTTTTAACCTTTTGCACTAACTGTGTCTTGCTTTATTCACTGAATATTCTACAAAATGTGCAAGCAATTAAGATTTATTAGATGGTTCCATGCAACTACTACATGAAAAATATGCACCATTTTGTCAGAATCCTTTCACTTGGATTTCTTGGATGATTTTAACATCCCAAACTCTAGTGCACACACTCGCACATCACTATCTTTGTGCATATAATAACTCTATACCACGCACCAATAGTCTTCTGGGCATACTAAACTTTGTATTGAGCGGTACCAATTCTTAGTGCACACATCTATTCATGCTAGTCTCTGGCCCATGCAAGTCCAATGTTGAACCAATGGCCTTGATACCAATCTGTAACGTACCCAGTCTCCCACTAAGTCAAGTTACCACCTTACACATACTCTGATACAAAACTATAACAACCCCAACATATTACTTAGCAATGTTATTATAAAATGTGAATGTGTAGTTACTACTTTTACACACTAGTCCACGCAGTATCACTTGAGGTACGCGCTCAACCCAATTGAGTCACACCACACAACTTATAACAACAGAAGCAACAATTTGTTTCAATACAACCTTAAGTAGCAAAAATAACTCAAATATGCATGCACTAACATACTATTCCCAGAGCACAACCCCATGCACAACCATCTAAGCATCAAGTGCCAACTCAAATTTCACTGTGCATGGAATCTAATTCTCTGTCAGCACACCCACAAATTCCAACCTCTTGGTGTACACATACTACCACCCTTTGCACTCATCCACTCAATCTTGTTCTTTCCAGCTCATAACCAAAATCACCAGGTTAACGTAGAAGGATAAACTAACCATATTGGTTATATCCATGCATAAATACAAATACAAGTTATATGCATCATACTTACAGGTGCAAGCATCATTAAACATGATAATAACAAATACTAATATGCAACGACATACACGAATTTAACCCATGTCAAACATAGATAAACAAGCACATAGTAAACAAGAAAAGCACATAAAAAACACTTGTCTTTTATGAAAATCACCAACTGTGGCCTTGACTCAAATGTTCCACCCAGCAATAGACGTTGTTTCTCTTAAACGTTCAACAACATGTCACCCCCAAGATGGGGCTCAACTCCACCAGGGAAAAAAGGTTCCTAGCGACAAGCTATGATCTGAAACTCAACAGAATTTCTCAGTCCTAAGTGCCCGCTACTACAACTAGCCCACAATCCCTCATTCCCCACACACCTGTCACACCCAAGGAAGTGTTCCCCTTCTCTTCTCACCAGTCCTTTGGCTTCCCTACTTCCCTTCTCATGGTTACCAATAATAGGCCAGACATGAAGTCTCCCAGCCCTGTGACTAGTGCCCAATGCACTAGGGAACAATTCTCAACAATACTCCCACCTGGAGAATATGGTCATGGATCTGGAAACCACTCCACAAAAACCAACCTCTCACCTAAAGAGACTACTCACACTCTTCAAACGATACTTTTCGACAATGAAACTATGGATACAACCCCACAACTCCCTACAATATTCTCTAGAAGATAAGGTAATAATTGGATTTTCCATACAGTTCGACCCCCTTCTGCTCACGAGAACTTGCAACACGAATAATAATACAATAATCATTCCCCAAAAAATACACTAAGGCCAAAAATATATATTTCACTCATTTCAATTGACACTTGTCACTTCCAAAAGTATGCTTTAAGCCACTTGGTGACTCGTTCCCTACCCTCAAGAACTTAGGATAAAAACATATCCACATTACACTTTTCCCATAATTATTATAAAATATTCCCCAAGACTTACGACTCGTCCTCTTTTTCCATTTTTCGATGGAGCAGGCACCCAATCCTCTTTTCGTTTGAGTCAGTCAGTGCGCAACGATGCAATATTATATTAATAATCATGATTATACTTATATGGATAGGCGTGCTAGCCTAACCACGTCTAGGATCAATAGCCTCATAATCACACATGATCTCCAACCTTAAAACATAAATATTCATTCCCACGCAGTATCCCAAGTATGTGCAACATAGTGCAATGCATGGACTTACCCAGGTGTCAAACAAAATGTGCGCACCCTGTCTTTGTTAAAACTTCTCTGCGCACTACTCTGATGCATGCCGCACCAAAACCAGATGCCCATGGCTCACCGGTCTACGTGTGCATTACATTTATGCTTGGTACAAATCGGGTCACCAACCTATGTATAATTACAAAGGGTTCCAGATCAGGGACAATACATCTCTCCAAGGCACATACACGAATGAGACTAGGCCTTTTTATGTGGAAAGAAACTGGTGCCTAAGCAACATTGTCTAATAGAACATGGAAAAGGTGAGTAAAAATCAACCATAATTGAAAGAGGGAATCTTCTCATAGGCCTCAAGTGTGGCCTTGATGAATTCATTGAGAAAGAAATGTAACTAATTTAGTCTCCAATCCTACGAATGTGCATTTACTGCAAGGAGGGGAAATCCAAATTTCACTCATTCTTCCTTTGTTTCCTCATGATTCGGAAATCAAGAATTCACATTACCATCTAGATGAGAAGTGAGTTAATTCTAGCAATGTTAGGCCCTTTTTTCCTCTATGTGTACCATAGAACATGTACAAGTCTTCATTGACTGTGTTCTTGGCCCTCTTATGTTGATGGAATGCCTTGGTCACCTTTGGACTATCCATGGATAGAACAACCATGTCTCAAACTAGATCCAAAGTAAATAGGTATGGTTGGTCTCACTAGAACTTCTCTTGGTGCACTCTGCCGAGTAAGAACTTGATACATATCTACACTAGTGAGGAGGCACCAAATATCGATACACTAAGCATGTTCTGCAACAATTACAACTAAATCTATTTCATCTCTAGAAATACTTTTTCCCTTGTGTCTCCATTTCCAAGATAGACCTCATGCATTTAATATGTGGGTTGTAGGTGTGGAAATTGCTCAGTGTCAATGAAATCATACTCCACAATCGACATATGTTCAAGCTTGCCTTTGAAGTCACCTTGTTGCAACACTCTTGGATCCAATATAGGATTATCCAATATGGATTCTTTCCTTTATGGTATCACTTTCACATTTGGCTTGCCCATATCTTCTTCATCTAGTGCTCTTCGCTTGTACACGATTGGCACTCCTTCGATAATTTCCCGAAACTTCATTCTCTTCCCTCTATCTTAGTGCATATGAATGAGCTAAATCTTGATTGGACTTTTGGTTCTTCTCTTCTCAACAAACACTTTGTAGATTAACTTAGAAAGATGGCTAAGTTAGTTTAAATATAGTAGAGAACAAATCTTGTAGATTTAGTAGTTGTCAATGTGAAATGTGTCCATGTCTTTTGTAATTTTGAAAAGTGGCCAAATCAATTTCAAAAATCCAAAAAGTCAACCGAAGCATGTGGCCTTTAGTGTTGGATTGTTGTCATCAGGAAAATAAATGACACATTAATGATTGCATGACCTAACCCATGACTTTCATTTGACCCCTACGGTTGAGTCATTACCCCCTATAAGCATAATATAAATAATTATGACCTAGTGAGAGTGTTAAATGGACATAACTAGCATTAATGAACCCAAATATTGTGACATGACTTGACTTTGACGTTGTTTCATGAGCGACACAACTGAAAAATGACTCTATCTTGGTGCAACCCAAAATATGTCCTATAGATGCGACCCTAAAATTTGACTCATATAAATGGGAAGTTTCCTACCCCTGTCCATAAAGGTAGTGTTTGTTCTTTAGATTCATTTAAGGAAAGCATCGACCAAACTGTTAATAGGGATTACACCACTGACTTGAATTAACTAACTCAAAACAAAATTCCTTGATCATAGAGTTAGGTTTAATCCACTAATGCAACTTAGACTACTCGCTAGCTCACAAGATTTAGCCTTATTGACTTAACAAAACCTATTCTATTGTATATGTCACCATTTTATAAGCATTACAACTTAGTGTTGAGGAGGGATGAAGGGTTATAAGTGAGTGTCATTCACCCATCCCCTCTTAAGAGTTCCATCCAACTAAGCTAATCTCACTACCCCTAAAGCTCAAATGGCTACAACCATGAATGGACCCAACCGATGTATCTTTAGCTTACCAGGTTGCTTGTGATACTTACTATCATAGAGTAATACCAAATTGCCCTTGTCAAAGCTCCTATGTTTAATATGACGATCATGCCACGCTTTATGTCACAACTTCTCAAGCTCTTGCTGATACTGTGAAAAAAAATGATCCTCATTTAATTCCACCAATTCCTAAAACATGCTTTGTATTTATTGTTATTTCGTCATTCTAGTGGCTTGTGCAATGAATAAAAATGGAACTAGGAATTCTATGGGAACCACTACTTCTCTGTCATAGACTAGATTGAAGGGGATATGTTTTATGTGCTTCTTGGCTATCATCTGATATGTCCAAAGTATTGCAGGTATCCTCTCATCCTAATTGTCTATGTTGATAACACAAAGCTTTGTTAATCCTCTTTCCAATATCTTGTTGAAGGATTCTATAGTCCCACTGGCCTAAGCATGGTAGGGACTACTCATGTGGTGCTACACAATGAACTCTTGATTCAAGGTTTGGATAGTTTAGATCATGAAATACTTACCTTGATCAATTGTTAAACTACTAGGACACCTAAACCTAGAAATGATGTTTTCAAAGATACATCTAGTGGTCGTATGCATGTTGCAATCCCAAGTTGGTGATGCCTCAGCCCATATGATCAAGTAGTACATAGTAGTGATAATATATTGATCACCCAAATGTCGTGTTGGTGGGTTAATGGGAGCGACAAAATCGACTACCCATTTCTTGAATGGTTGTAGTGCAACCACTGGTTGTAGCAACATCTCATCCCTTCTAGATGATCTCCTAGTTCTATGAGAAATGTTGCAAGAATAAGTATACTATTTTCTGTCTATGAACCTTGTTGGCCAAAACAATCTTGCTTATATTATTTTGCAAGTTGTGGCCTTTCCACCATGGTGTCCTCCTGTTGCATTTCCATGGCTTTCCCATAAAATTCGTAGTCTTTTGTGATCCATCATGTCTTGTCTAAGGATGTCATCTACCCATAACTTGTATGGTTGGACTACAATAAAATGATAGTCAATTGTGAGTGTATTTTTGACGGGAAAAATCTTGAAGGCTTTAAGAGGCCATGACATTTGATCTCGAGCTCATATTTGAGCATAATTATAGTCGTTGGAAAGCTCTCGGTGAGAAAAACTAGCTTATGAGCTTGGTTTCAGATTTATAGGTGTGGTTAAGAAAGGTGAATTAGAGGAAAGAAAAGAGAAAATTGGTACCCCCACCAACATAATGAGGTTTATGAGGTTGGGTGTGTTACATAACCCTTACCGAATGGTGGTATAATACCACTTATCATAGTGCTACTAAAATGTCATCATATGAATCTTTTTATGGAAAAAAACCTCCCTCGATGGATTCATATATACCAAGCACATTTGAGGTTCAGTAAGTGGATCATACACCTAACACCAAAGAAATAATTCTTTACACCTGACGAGGACAATCTGGTTTTGGCTAAAAATAGAGTAAAGCAACAAGCTAGTCAACATTGCTTTGAGAATTCTTTTGAAGAAGGGAATTATGTGTTTCTTTATCTCTAGCCCTGTAAGCAACCCTTTCTCAAAGGAAATGGCCACCAAAAGCTAGCACTAAATTTATATAGACTCTATTAGATCCTCCAATGCATTGGATAAGTTGTCTATAGATTAGCTTCCCACCCACTCAAAATCTACCCAATCTCTCATATGTCCCATTTGCAGAAAGCCATAAGGAAAAATTGCAAAAATTAGAACAACCTTCCTAAAATTGATGAATAAGGTTCCATTTGGTTACATCTAGAGGAAGTACTAGAAATAAGAGAGTGTCAATTACACTAACACACTATTTTGGAAGTTATGATACAATGAAAGGATACACAACTTGAAATTTCTACCTATAAACCAATTAAAATTTTACAGTAGTTTCCACATCTCTAGCCTTAAGGATAACATTTATTTTGAAGGGTAGGGGAATGTTACGGCCCTACCCTAACTTCCCTACTTCGAGGTGATGAATATTTAATTAATTAATGTATGAGGCTATTTTCTTTGAATAAGGCCCATTAGGTAGTTAATGGGTAGTTACTCAATGCAAACAATATATCTTTATTAAATAAGGCCCACTAGGTGGTTGGTACTCATTAATGATGGGACCACAAGTAGTTAGGGTTTTGCTAGTGCTAAGTTATTTATGGAGCTACACAGATCTATACTATTTTTCCAAGTATTGTTATTATGTTGGAGCTGTAATTAATTGGAGGTTTCCCCCTCAAAGAGATCCATGGACATTGCTCTCTCTTTTCTTTTGAATTATCAATACATGGGTAATATTCTACAAGTTTAATATCATTTTCTCTCCTATTTATTTTTTTGTAATCTATATATTCTTTGAAAAGTGCTCATAATTTAGTACTTTTTCCAATTAAGTATATTCCATACTAAGTTAGAGTGCTAATTTTCTCTTTGTACCCCCACCTAACCCATATTGGTAGAAGGTTTTATTTTGACCTAAAATATTTGTTGTGAAGGATATTAACAATTATTTTGGTGTTGTTGTTGAGGGTATTCTTGACTCTAAGGATATAATGTATACGTTATTTAATTTCCTAAAGCATCAATTGAATTCTATAGAATTAGGTAGATCAAAGAGCTAGGCATTCCAAGAAGAGGTGGTGTATAAAGACACCATTACAACACTTAAGCACAAGCGATCATAGTGCAACATACATAGAAGTGCAAGAAACCAAAATGTTTCCATACACAACACATAGCACACATTCATTTCATAGATCAACACTAAGGTTATCTTATATAACACCAAGATGTAACCAACTCTATTGAAGTGAGGAAGACTCCACTTATATTGGTGAGGGTACATGTACTCTTTGAATTTCACCTTGTTCTTTGCACCAATGGATTTCTTTGGTCTAACTAGCTAACCATTTGAATGCCCATTCAACCACTTAGTCGAATATCCTAGTCAATTTTCAACTGTCAATTGGACGTCTCCAAAAGATATAGAGGTGTGATGAGCCTACTTATCCTATTGTTCCAACCCCAACCCCCCCCGCCCCCCCAACATCATCACAATGCTTTGGAGATTCAAGAGGTGGAATTATTTTTGTACACCCCCCAACAATTGCAACTTCCTAGAGCCCAATCATAGCCTAAAGTTTCAAAAAATTAGCTTATGATAGAAGACTCATAAATATATCAACAACCTGATCATCTATCATGTAATGAACAAGATTAAAATCATCATGTGCCAACTATCTGAAGTAATGAGCATGAAGCTCCACATGGTTTATCTTACTATGTGAAACACGATTCTTTACAACCTGTATCAAACTTTGATTGTCAGAGTATTCCATAGTTGATATCTCAACTAGAAATCTAATTTTTCCCATGAGATGTTGAATCCATGCCAAAATTCAATTCACCATGATATTTTTCTTATGTGGTCGAAAGTGAGACCACTTTTTTTTATTTTTACAAGACTAGACTATGGGTCTAGAACCAAGGCAAAACATAGTTCAGGATAAACATCACCAATTGTATCCCCAATTGTCCTAGCAAGGTGACCGATCCTCATGCCTAGAGGTAATAAACCAAATGCTACTCCAACTGAGGATTCTAAAGACTCATCCATGTCACAAGAGGAGAATGATGATTTGGAATTTCACTTGTCTAGGATGTAAGAGAGAATCATGACTATGGAAACTATAATGGCGAAGAAGGATGACCTTAAAAATGGTAAGTAGAATATGCATTCAAAAGTTTCCAGATACTAACCAAATAAATCTTGGAGGCCTCAAGGATGACTTCAAAATATTCAAGAAAATAACTAGTGAACTCTTAAAGATAATCTATAAAAACTCAACATTGACATGTCAAAAGAGCTTCAAAAAACTTGAGGAAGGAAATTCGAAAATTGATCCAAATGGATCTCGGTGGCCAACCACCTTTTCCACTAAATCAACATTTTGAGCCTATGGTTTTGATAAACCATGATATTTACCCTTTTGATAGGGAATTGAATGTAATACCATCTTCATTTGTTAATTGCAGACATCATGTAATGATTTCCTAGTGGTGTTATGTACATGCCTACAACATAGCGTTAATGCATCAAATCCCATTAAAAGTCTACAATTAAGTGCGCTCAGGCTAGAGTAGTACTGGGATAGGTGACCTTTCGGGAAGTCCTATTATTTTACATGCCTATGGAATTTTATAGACTTAGATTAATTTATCCCACATGCATCATGGGAATTGTTCTCCTCTCACTCTCTCATATATAATTGAGGTGAAGGAGGCCCTTTAAGCATGCACTGGAGTGTGATGTAAAGATTGTTGTGAATGAAGCGTAGCCAACATCATTAACCCAAACATGTTTAAATGTGTAATTCTAATGGGATCTTATGCATTAATTCTATGTTGTAGGCATGTACATAATACCACTAGGAAATCATTACATGATGTCTGTAATTAACAAATGAAGATGGTATTACATGATCATTCCTTCCCCCTTAGGAAGAAATGGTCCCCATTGTGTCAAGTTTCCTCAGGAGATGGGGAAACTTCTGCTAAATCTGAATCTTGGTGAGTCACTTTCCTTGTTGAAGTAGATGTTATGCTTGTACTTTTCCTGCGGAAGGATGTCATGAACCTGTTGGAGGTGTTGGATCTGTTAGCACTCTGTAAATTTTGTCTAGTTAATAGAAAAACAACAGAGGTAACTGTTTCAACCAACTTTAGAGATGAGGCACTAGCTTGCTCAACTCAGAGAGGTCTCTCTTGTGTCACTTGATATTTCTTTGGAAATCGATGGCTAGATTTGGTTTGTTTGGGGGTTTTTAATAAAGTTGTTGGCAATGAAGGGAAGGAACACTCAGGGCTATGGAGTCAAAATTCTGAAAGTGAATGAAAACAATGATCAACCGGTAGAAATCTCCAGAGGATAAAGGCTAAATGAGGTGATGAATCTGAGTTATATTTGAATTTAAGTAGAGCGTAGGAATATAGAGAAAACAAATAATTGCATTAGAGCATTACTGAAATGAATTCTGAATTTGTTAAGAAGAAAATTACACAGTTTAAATTGATTAAGCCAAGAGCATCACAAGATGAATTATGGGCCTTTAACTCTCCAATTTAAACAAAAGAAAATGCAAATGGAATAAAAGATCACAGGAAATACATACAATGAAGGAAGACAAAGCTCATATCACCACCATTAGAATCTTTTCATAGAGATTTCAAAAGCTTCTCCATATATATTCAATTCAGCTTCAGAAAATTACAATAGAGTTTGAAACAACCAAAAAGGTGCCCTTGCACTTCTGCAAACACTAATTCATTTGGAACCTCTAACACTTATACAATTTGAGTTCCTTCAATGTGCAACCGGTTACAATAACTGAAATGAAACGTTTCAGCTTCCAAAACTAGTTACAATGATTACAAATGACAGTTTAAAAAAAATAAAAACGTTTCATGATCCTTGCAGATTCCTCTGACGCTCCAACTCTTTCCTCTGCCATGTTCTCTTTGAAATGTCACTTATACTCCTTCAAATCTAATTCTATTTATCCATATTCTCATTAAATATCCGGGAATGCTATATTTGAAATAAAAATAATTCTCAAATATTTTTCTTTCCTGTAGAATTAAATTTCCATAATTTATTTCATGCCCGTGGTTTTTAAAACCATTTATTTGCTTGTTTCCCATAGTTTTGAAAATCATGTCTTGTTTTCCCAATTCACCATTTCATTGTAAAAAACATTTACTGTTAACATGTTTTTTCAAATTTACCGTTTCACTGTGAAAAACATTTACTGCGTACTCATGTTTTTTCCAATTTACCATCTTTGGTAAAATACCTTTTATCTTCTTCTTTTACTTTGGTAAAACCTTTGGATAAAGAATTATCCAAGTCTTCCTTTCAAGTGCATCTCCCCATTTAATTCACAATCTCTTTAATTTGTAAAATTTAAATTTTACCTCTGTAAAACAATTTCACCGTGAGGAAGAATTTCTTTTATTGGAAATTCCATAATTTTTATTGAAATGCACTCCTAGAAAAATGCCTCACATAAAGCGTGGTTTGGAGTTTACCCACTTTTTCCCTTGATATTCACCACTTAAAAACCGCCTTCATATCATTAACCTCCGCCCGATATGTATGTGCGCCCTCCATCCATCCTTTGACTTTTCCACATTATATATTGAGATTCGTGCCCATGATTTGACTTGATGCCATAAATTAAATATTGGATCAAATATTAATATAAATATTTTAATATTAAAATATTTATATTAATAATAATAAACGTTTTTTTCAAATTTTTAAAAACTTTGGGCATATGAGGCTTTAACACATGACTTTGTGGATAGCATAAGGGCGCTTAATAAAATGAATATTTTTTTATTTTCAATGAGAATATGAAAATAAGGGTAAAAATGAATGAAGTGATGGAAATAAGGGATTTAGATAAGCGTTAAGGCTAGGTATAGGTTTGGGATATTTGTCAAATTTTTGACTCATGGATGACATGACTATTTTGGATGATCAGTTGAGTGAAGGATTTAGGTGATGGGAGCTTGACGGAGCTGGTGAAAAAGTTTTAAAATCTGAGTGGAAAGATAACACGAGGACAAGATGCTTTGAGAAAAATTAATGCAAATTAGCAAGTGATAACATGATCTATTCAAAAGATTTGACTGCACGATTTTCCTTGGTCTGAGTGTGGGAGGACTCTGTCAGTGAAGATGCAACAAGAAGATTTATATTGATGGGGGATAATGGTTGGAACCCCAAGCACACTCGGAACATGTCATGGCCAATAAATCTATATTGAACATGTGGAAGACACTCATTCTTTTCTTTCTCCTCTACAATCTCATCAACATGCTTCTGTTGGATAGAAACATCTTGGGCCAAGTATGTAGTGGTCACAGTGACCTTCTGTTCACCGTCTGGCTGGATCATGAAGAGGGAAAAATTTGTGGTCTGACATATTACTTTGTGGCATTGTTTTTATAGACTTAGATTAATTTATCCCACATGCATCATGGGGATTGTTCTCCTCTCACTCTCTCATATATAATTGAGGTGAAGGAGGCCCTTTAAGCATGCAATGGAGTGTGATGTAGAGATTGTTGTGAATGAAGCGTAGCCAACATCATTAACCCGAGAACATTTAACTATGTACTTCTAATGGGATCCAATGTATTAATTCTATGTTGTAGGCATGTGCATAATACCACTAGGAAATAATTACATGATGTTTGTAATTAACAAATGAAGATGATATTACATTCAATTCCCCATCAAAAGGGTGAATATCATGGTTTATAAAAACCATAGGCTCGAAATGTTGATTCAGTTGAAAAGGTGGTTGGCCACCAAGATCCACCTGGATCATTCCTCCCCCCTTAGGAAGCAATGGTCCCCATTGC
>ML779607.1:33921-61380 GCA_009831015.1 Picea engelmannii | reverse complement strand
CTAAACCTAGGAGGTGAAACGCCAAAAGTCATGTGGGCCCATATGGGTAAGTTGGTACCTCAACTTCTAGGGGTAGTAACTTTTGCATACGACCTTCGTTTTAAGCACGTGATAGCCCATTGGAAAGGTCTTTCAGAGAACTACACATTACACCATCAAACTTTGACTCCTACAATTTGAATGTGGTGAGACGAAAAAGAAATGTTTAGGCCTCCAAAATGGACTGGAAGTACAACAAGATGTGTTGACATGAAAACATACAAAATAATATAGTTGGATAAGGTGAGAGGCCACCATTATCCACCTGGAAGATGTGTAGGGATTCATACAACTCCAGAAGTGTAGAACCCACAATTACAAAGAAGTGCAGAAGAATGTGTTGAACTAAAAACAGACAAGAGGATCCATTTGGAATAGGTGGGTGGCCACCAATATCCACCTTGATCAATATTCCCCCCTTAGGAAGAAATGGTCTCCATTGCGTTGCATTTCCCCATCAGGTGAGGAAACTTCTATTGGATTTGGCCCCAGGTGAGCCACTTGCCTTGTTGTAGGAATTTCCCTGCCTAGACAACCCGATAAATTTGGATCCTCTGCTAGCGAGTGCCCTTGACATGTGTGTCCACTATACGATCAGTGGATTCTTGTTCCATGTAGTTAGGGTTGAGCTATGTTGGTGTCATCCGTTCTGTGATCTCTAAGGTGTCCAATAATGGTGGAAAATATGGTCGAAGGAGGTCCACATTGAACACTGGGTGCATGCCAAGGAAGGGTGGAGTGTTGAGCTCAAAAGGATTGCTACCCAAAACCTTGGTGATAGTGTAAATCCTAGAGAGAAGTGGGAGGAGATTTCGATGGGGCCCTATGAGACGCTCCTTCTGCAAATGTAACCATACCTTGTCGCCAACCTCAAACTGGTGTGGCACCTTGTGTTGATCATGGCAATGCTTGTACTTAGCTTTGGATTTCTGCAAAATCTCCTGGACCTGTTGGCGGATGTGATGTATCCTCTCAATGAATCTAGTGGCTTTGTTGGTCTAAAACTGAACATGGGAATATTTTTTTTTGTGTGGTGGCAAGAGGTAGTGCAATATCAATGGAACCCAAGGGTTGGAATCCCAGCCCCACCTGAAATAGTCTATGGTCAGTGGAGCTATGGAGAGATCTGTTGTAATTGTGTTGAAGATAGGGGAGACTCTCATCCCATGTATGTGGTTGCTTAGAGTTGTACATGCGCAGGATGTGCACAATCATATGATTGACGACCTCTGTTTGGCCATATGTTTGGGGGTGGAAAGCAATGGATTTAGTGAGTTTGGTCTCCAGTAGTGACCAGAGACTCGACCAAAATGTGTTGAGGAACCTTCTCTCCCAGTCAGAGAGGATGGTCTGTGGTATCGTAAAATAGAACCACACTCGTTTGAAGAAGAGCTTGGAAATATATGCCACTGCAATATTCTTCTTGCAGGCTGTGAGGATGGCCATCTTAAAAAAAATGATCAACGACCACAAATTCATAGTCATTTCCTTGCTTAGTGGACGGAAGGCTAGACATGTAATCCATTGATATGGATTCCCAAGGCTTCTCAGGAAGAGAAATGAGGGTGTATAAGCCTTTCTTCTTGATGGTTGGATTAGCAATGGCACATACAGTGCAAGATCTGATATACTTGCTAACGTCATGTCGAATTTTTTGCCAATAAAAATGTTTCTAAAGAATGACCACAATTTTCTCCACGCCAAAATGTCTTGCCACCTGACTATAGTGGGCTTCCCAGATCATATTTGCATGCTCGCTTGTAGGAACACAGAGATGGCCCAAATGGAATAATAGTCTATCCTGAATGTGAAAATCGATGACAATTGTGCCTGTACCCAAGAGCTAATAGGTGGTGGCGATGTCTGGATCTTGCTGATAAATTTTGGGCCACTTAGATGCCTCATGTCCACAAGAATGGAGCACAATAGTGAGTGAAACCAAAGGAGGTCAAATGAGGTAGTCAGTGACATGATTTGAGATCCCTGTCTTATACTTGATGTTGAGATGGAATTGCTGCAGGTAGGTGGACCACTTCTGATGGCGGTCGTTTTGCAATTTCCCCTGTGTCTGTATGAACTACAAAGGCTTTTGATAAGTGTGGATAATCGTCTCCTTTCCCAGAATGTAATTTTTCCATTGGCAACAGGATTGTACAATGGAATACATTTCCTTGTCATAAGTGGGGTATTTTTGGACGGTATCTAAGAGTGTCTCACTATGGTATGCCATCGGATGACTGTGTTGAGTGAGAATTGCACCTACAACATAGTGAGATGCATCAGTCTCAATCTTGAATGGTTGTTGTAGATTGGGCAAGGAGAGTACTGGAGTTGAGCACAAGAGATGCTTCAGATCATCAAATTCTCATTGTTGTTCCTCCCCCACACGAAATTTTCCTTGCCAGCACCCTTGGTCACCTGGATGAGGGCCCATGCAATATGGAGAATCCCAACACGAACCGTCGGTAGAAGTTGGCCAGTCGTAAGAAGATCCAAAACTCGGTTAGTGTGGTCGGGACTGGCAAGTCACGGATGACTTGGATCTTAGATGGATCAACATGTACCCCATGCTCATAAAAAATGTAGCCCAATTATTGGACCCTGTTCATGCCAAAAGAGCATTTTTCTAGGTTGGCATATATCTTGTGCTGCCGCAAAGTGCTCAAAACCTGTTGAATATTTCACATGCACTCCTCCCAAGTTCTGTTGAAGATGAAGATGTCATCCACATATACCACCACAAAGGAGTTGGTGAAGGGTCTCAATACATCATCCATAAACCTCATGAAAGTGGTTGGTGCATTTGTTAAGCCAATGGGCATGACCAACCATTTGAAGAGACCTTCTTTAGATTTGAATGTTGTCTTCCATACATCAGTTGGTTCGATGGGAATCTAGTGGTAGCCAGACTTTAGGTCAATCTTGCTAAAGATATTTTTCCCCTTGAGTTGGTCAAGAAGGTCATCAATCCTGGGAATTGGGTATCAGTTCCTAGATGTGATTTTGTTTAAGTCTCTATAATCAATGAAGAGTCACCAAGTCACGTCCTTCTTCTGCACCAGTACAATCGGGCTTCTTCAAGGGGAGGAGTTGGGTCTGATGTGCCCCTTTTGAAGAAGCTCTTGGATCTGACATCTGATTTCATCATTTTCCATCAGCGAGTGACGATAGACTAGTCCATTAGGTAGAGTTGCACCGGGGGTCAGATCAATTGGATGCTTGACTTGGTAGTGCGTCGGTACCCCGATGGGTGAGGAGAATATGTCACTGTATTCTTCCACGACCCCATCCACTTGCTTCTGCTGGAAAGAGAGGCTCTGTGTAGAGGCCACAGATGTGGCGACGAACTTCTGCTTACTATGAACACAGATCACAAAAAGGACAAACTTCCCGATCTATGAAATGACCTTACTGCATTGCTTAGCAGAGATTAAAGAAATAGCGGTAGGCGGCGCTACCTATGGTATCATGTACAATTGTCTACCTAAAGTAATAATAGCATTGAGTGGTCTAGACTCATACACAACATGACGCTTCCACAAATATGGTTGTCATAAAAGAATATCACAAACTTCAAGGGGATAAATACCACACAATACCTCATATTTGAAAGGATTGATGTCGTAGGGAAAAAGACATTGTTGGTTGACACAAAGATCTCTTCCTTGGAAAATACAACCAATGGTGTAGGGTTGTGGGTGCGGTGTTGTTGGCAGGTCCAGCCACTTGACGACCTCTACTGAAATCAGGTTCTTTTTACTACCGTTATCGACAATGAAATAAAGCAGAGCCCCCTTTACCCACATCTATGAGTGAAAGAGGCGTTCCCTTTCCTCTGGTTCTTCTGGTTTGCTTGGACAGACTTTGGTGGTAGAAAAAATGGAATTGGGCTCAACATCGATAATATGCTTCCCTCCTTCAGGATTCAATTTGAAATCAGAATCGGTCTTTGACTCACAAGCCTTCATCTTGGCCACGAGTGACTGCTTGGAGCGACATTATTTAGTGTTGTGCCAAGGGATTTCATGTTACTAACACCATTTTCTCGTGTCCTTCTTCATTTTCTCATTTCCCTTCTTGTGTTGCAGCTTGGACTGGTTGTCCTAAGAGCGACCATCTCGGCTCGGTCCCTTGCTGTGTGGGTTGGGGCCGCCTTTTCCCTGCTTAAGCTATGAGGAGTTTGCAGATACAAACTCTCACCTCTTCTGCTTCAATTTCTGCTCGATCTTGACAATGTATCTATAAGTCATGCCCAATGAGGCGATGTCCAAAAAATCCATTTCTGTTTGAATGTATCTATGCAAAAAACTGTGATATTCGAGCACCATATGACACTCAGAGTCTTTGATACCGAATTTGTTGCGCAGGGTATGGAAAATATTGGTGAAATCTGGTACTGTTTGGTCCCTTTCTTGATGCAGGGTGGTCCATCTAGTGTAATGGTCCTCGTAGCTTCCAACAAGGTAGTATTGTTATTTAATGGCGTCTCATAAGGAATACCATGTAGGGGCGACCACAAATATTGTGGATTCCTCTAGGACCCTTTGATAAAGGTAAGTATCCCACTAGTCCTTAACATGGAGGATGACCTTGAGGAGTGAAAAAGTAATCTTTTCCTTATCGAAAAAATTATGGACCGAAAAATACCCTTTGGGCAAATTCAACCATTTATCTACAACATCTGCATTTATCAATCCTTCAAATAATGGAATATCAAAATTTACATGTACCTTAAAGGGGTTTGCATGGCTGCTTGATGAATATGCTTCTCCTGTGGGCAGCCGTCGAAGGATTTGCGCAAAGTTGTCCATCATTTTGTTCCTTTTTTCATGCGAGGGCTTCCTCAAGCAACATTTAAATAGGATCTCCTACTCCATCATCTTTCTTTTTTTCCCCTGTGGGTTTTTTTCAGGTTTGACGCGACCAATCTTGCAATGGCTCGATTGGTTCGAGTCCCAACTTCTTGTACCTAGATCTTGTCGAGGAGATGCATGAAGAAAAATAAATGAAGAGCATATCGTTCTGATACCACTAATCTGGATTTAGGAGCTAAACGAACTAATTAAGAAATTGAATACAATAAACACAAAGATATGAAGAATAACACATATATCCAGTGAATACTATATTCTATTGAATAAATGAAATAGGCTGAAACTGTAACACTACAGAACTGAAACACTTGCTTGAATGGTGGTAGCTATCTTTGAGAAGAGATGAAAATCCACTAAAAACTTCATTACCCTCCAAGTTCTGCAACCTGTAAGTGTTGTTTGGGAACGCCTCATAAATATTGAAGGGGTCGATCCACAAGGCCTCAAATTTGGTATGTTTACCTCTGTCCTGCTTGGTTGCGTCCCATTTAAGTACTAGATCTCCCAGGAGGAAATCCTCTTTTCTCACCTTCCTGTCAAAAGCCTGCTTGATATTCTATTGATGCTCATGTGCTCTGTCCAGAAGCTGCTCTCTTGCCTGCTTCACTTCAACCAGTTGTTGGATTCTTCTAATCATATCATCGGGCTCACCTTGGTGATATTGAAAGAATTTCTCCACTGGCAAGGCCAACTGAGAGGGAAAAAATGCTTTAGTTCCATATACGAGCTGGAACAAAGAGACACCGAGAGATATTTTTCTTGTCACTCTATCAGCCCACAAAAAAAACTTGAGCTTTGAATCCCACGCTTTCTTGTTATCCTCTAGCAGTCTTTTAATGATCTTGATGAGGCTTTTGTTGGAGGACTCTGCCAGTCCATTTCCTTGGGGGTAGTATGGGGTAGAGTGACTCAACTTGATTCCAAACTACTAACAAAATTGGATTAATGGTTTGGATTTGAAGGATGTTGCATTATCTGTGACGATTCTACTCGCACAACCAAATCTTGCTATGATATCCTCCAGGAAACCGATGATAACCCTGTGAGAAGCACTCCTTGTGGGAATAGCTTCTATCCACTTGGTAAAGTAATATGTGGCAGTAGGGATCCATTTGTGCTGACCACTAGATGTAGGATGAATTTCCCCAATGAAGTCTAGGCCCGATTGCTGGAAGGGCCCTGAAGCAACCACAGGTTTCAATGACAGGGACTTTAGCTGCTGCTTTCCGGAGAATATTTGACATTTAACGCAGGATCTGACTATTTTGCAAACATCAGTGAACAATGTAGGCCAGAAATATCCATCCCTGATAATTTTGTAGGCCATCATTCTCCAGAAGTGATGTCCTCCACACAAACTCATGAAAATTAGACATAATCTTTTGTGCTTTGTGTGGGTCTAAACATCTCAAAATCACCCCCAGGGGGTCTTTCCAATATAATATTTGATCAACAATGCAGTATTTAATTGCTTTGAGATTTAAAGATTTAACCTTGTTCCTTTTCATGCCATCGGGAGGCTGCAATTTCTGTAGAAAATATATGACATCCTTGTACCAAGGACATCCTACTAATGGGGGTTCCACCTAAGCATTTGTATCAGACAACTCAGCCTACTGATTTTATGAGTAATTATTAACGAAATTTACCCCCAAAGATTTGCAATTTGATTCAGCCAACAACCTGGATAAACCTTGACCTTTGATCAATTGGGTGGGCTTGATCTCTATATCAAAATCAAGGATTTTGGCAATCCATTGGCTCCTCCTCCCATCTATGTCTAGCTAAAAGAGAATTTCCTTAACGACAACTGAAGGTATGTATGCAATGACTTATGATTGCAGGACATAGACTCTAAAATATTTGAGAGATTTAACCAAAGCATAGGCCTACTTCTCCATGATGTCATATTTCACCTCAACATCTCTCAATGCTTGACTGAAAAAGGAAATGGGTTGCTCCAACCCTTCAACATTTTTCTGCAACAGAACATCTGCTACAGTGTCAAATGAAGCAAATGAAAAAATGAGGAAATCCTTTGAGTAATCAAGACTGATAAGCACATGTGCTTCAGTCAAGGCCTTCTTTATTTGATCAAAGGAATTTTGAGTCTTGACAGTCCATTTGACTTCGTTTTGTTTCCTCAACATGGCTTTTATAAGCTTTACCATCTCAACAAAGTTGGAAACAAACCTCCTCATAAAATTATTTTTTCCCAAGAAAGAATGGACTTCTTTCCTGGATCTCGGGAGTGACAAGGTTTGGATTGCTTCAACTCTATTGGGATCAATCCTGACTCCTTCAGCTGATACTATGTGGTGCAACAATTTTCCTTCCTTCATGGCAAACAAAGACTTCTTGGGATTTAGGGAGAGACCAAATTTCCTGCATTTCAGGAAAACCCTTTTTAAATGCTCACATTGCTCTTTATCTGATCTAGAAAAGACTGTAATGTCATCCAGATAGATGACCACAAACTTTTCCTTTTCTCCAATGAAGGTGATATCCATTTGTCTCTAAAAGTTTGCCCCTGCGTTCATCAATCCAAAGGGAATTTTGGCATACATGAATGTACCCCAAGGAGTGGTGAAGGTTGTATTTTCTCTGTCTTCAGGCAAGACAGAGATCTGATTGTAGCCAGAAAATCCATCAATCATGGACATCCTGGATGCACCTGTTACCCTTTGCAATATGTATTCCATCTTTGGCAACGAGTAATTGTCCTTCTTATAGCTTATGTTCAGATTTATGAAATCAACACACAGTCTGATTTCTCCATTTTTCTTTCTCACTGGGACTAGATTGGATACCCATTCAAGATATCTCAAAGGGACAATGATTTGGGCATCCAACAACTTCTTTACCTCCCTTTCCATAATAGGAAGCAACATAGGATTTACTTGCCTTAATTTTTGTCTGAATGGTTTGGCCTCTTCTGTCAGTGGAATATTATGTTCGATAACATTGTTTTCATACGTTCTGAGGTCTTCATAGGTCTAGGCAAACACATCAGTGAATTCCGTTAATAGCTCAACATACTCGTCTCTCTGCTCCCTTGAAAGGATGCTTGACAACTTGACATACTTAGGGTATTTCTTTGTGCCAATATTGCTTTCGACTATGTCAACATCATCAATTGGCCTCTGAGCTTTCACTGCCACATCATTACTGTCAAATATCCTTTCCAAAGGGACTAGTCCCTTCGAAATGTGATTGCTCGAAAACTGCACAATATGGTGACTAGTGATTTTCTTTAAAAATACATCAGCATGTGAGTTACTTTGAGAATCAAAATCCTGGTCTATGTGTAATGCAAAAAATTCATCAACATCTTCTAGGAACCTCTTGATCTCAAGATCATCCTCAAATACCTTCCAATGCTTGACATTGTCAGGTATGGAGGGTCTATATTTTACTTATATATCATACCTGAGCTTGGGTGGCAAAGGGACTCTAAAATTGCTTGCCGAAACAACCAAAGAGTTAGCCACTGTATTATCCTCTCTTGGAATGAATGAAATGTTGAAAGCCAAGAAAAAACTGCCAATTAAATCCCACACTTCATTCCTATAAGATTTGAGCCTTGGATGCTTAGCCTAGTAAATATTTATGACTTGGTTTACAACCAGCTCGGCATCCCCAAACACAGATATCTCTTTGATTCCCATGTCTTTTGCAGCCCTCAAAACCAACACAAGAGCTTCATACTCCACTACATTATTGGTAGTTTCAAATTCTAGCTTGTAGGACGAAAGTATGGTCTCTTGGGATGGTCAGATGAAAACCACTCCAACACAAACACTCTCCCTAGAAAATACTCTGTCAAAGAACATTTTCCAAATAGATCAAGTGGAAGGGGAAGCTTCAGGAGAAGCGATGGGCTGCTTTTTGAGTTTAAGAGGAGGCTTGGGAGCATTAGTGAGATGTAATAAATTGGATCCCAAATCGGTGTCAAGTGCGAAGATAGGATGGTTGGTGGGGTTTGTTTCATCACTAATGATATAGGCCAACTGAGCTTCTCTGTACAATGTTCTATGCTCCCCCCCAAACACAGGAATAGTGGCATATGTGAGGTCCATTTGCAAGGTTCCCCAAGTCTCTTTATCCAAGATCTCAACGACAACATGCCAAACTTGGGGGGAACATCAACTACCACAATATCCATGACCACACTTTTCATGGGCAGCTAAAACAAGGTCATGACTAGATCTTTGATGATGCCAAGACATGACACTTTCCTCGAATCGAAGGAATACAAGTCATGGTATACTTTTTTGATTTCTAGTCCAAGTTCTTCCATGATAGTTTTGGGCATGAGATTATGAGAAGCTCTTGAATCCATGAGACAGTTATGCAACACCTTGTCATGTATGTTCAATGAAGTATAGAAGGGAGGGGATGAATCATCCCTGTCTTCTACCATAGGACCTAAGATGACTGTTGGCTTTTCATCTTGCAAATTGATTTAGTTGGAGGGATGAGATGAGGGCTCAGACTACAATATCTTAGAGAGGCTCCTTTTGAAATCTTAATGCTTGACCAGCTCGAAGAGGGGTACAGGGATCCTAATTTTATGGATTTCATGCTCAAAATTAAAAGGGGATGTGATCTTTGGAATTTATTTTGCGTTCAGAACAAGAGTTTTGACCACTGGAGAGGGGGTTTGCACTTCCTTACCTTTGTTGTTGTCTGCTACATATTTATTAGGCTTCTATGTTATGATAGGATTCTCAGGAACATCAAGAGTTCATTCTTTCTTCTTGGACCTGAGATTATTCTATTTTGGATGTCAATGGCCTTGTCTCCCTTGCTCAACTCGTTTAGTTGACTGTTTATGAGAGAATCCTCGTATGCTGATTGAGTCAAATGAGGGAAAGAGGAGGTGTCTCTGAGACAGTGGATTTATGGGTCAAGGTATTCTTCCCCTTCTCCATCATCAATCACAAGATTATTTTGGAGAGGGGTCTGGATTTTCTGATCGTCTCTATCTCTGTCCCTTTGTTCCCTTTGCATGATCTAAGGAACATTGTTTAGCCTTCTAAAATTTCCCCTGTTATCAACATTTTGAGGATTTATGTATGTTTGCTTCCATTCCAATTCCAACCTTTCCATTCTAGCAGAAATATATTTTAGTAACTTGGTTACCTCATCCATTTGAGGGGGGAGGGAAGAGGAACTAGAGGTTGAGGTTTCAGATATTTCCCTTCCTCTGTCTCTATCATCCTTATTCTTGAGTCGGTCAACTACCTATATGTTATACTCTACTTCCAGGGATGCATCTTGAATATGATCCAAGGAGGTAGCTCTTCTCTCTCTTAACATGAGGCAAAAATCATGGTCAAAAGCACTAGCATAGGTAATTTTGGCAGAGGCTTTTGTAGGCTTTATCTTAGCAGGGATCTTATTGTACATTTTGTTGAATCTTTTGGAGAAGTCAAAGACAGAATCTCCCTCTTTTATCTTTAAGGACCCAAACTCTGTGATATAATACATGAAGTTCTTTTTATCCCCCCATTGTCTCAAGAAGATATCGTCTAAAGTCTCAATCCCATCAATGGATCCAGGAGTTAGGGCCCTGAAACATTTTTTGGCTTCTCCATCAAGACTGTGGACAAAAATTCCCATCCATACATTCTCATCTACTATGACATAGTTATCAGCATAACTATAGAAAGTTGCAAGGTTCTCCTCTGCGGTAATATCTCCCTCCCCCATAAACTTAGGCAACTGCTTAAGGTAGCTACCGGCAGGGAGGGCATTAAGAGGCTAAGGCAAAACTAGAGGGGCGTATCTGACATCTACTATAGTGTCCATTCTATTTTTTGGGGAATTAGCTCCCGCCATAGGGATGATAGGTGGAGAAGAACTAGGAGGGGAATGGGTTCGAACATGGGAGACTGGAATTGGGCTTCTGGGAGGAAAAGGAAACAAAAGAGGATTTGGAGAAAAGGCTACAAGGCTAGAGGGAACAAAGGTTTCCCTCTCTTCAAAATCCACAACTCTAACAGGAGGAGGAGTAATAAAACTTGGAGTGGGAAAATATTTCAAGGTATGGGGTCTAGACCAAGGTACGACTTCAGGGGAGATAGGAGTGACAAATCTTTCTCCTTCCAATCCAAAAATAGGAGGAGAAAACTCAACAGGAACACTCCCAAACTTTAAACTTTGGGAAACTCCAACAGATGGTATAATAGGAAAATGAGAAGTAGAAATCAGAGTTTCTACAAGAGGACAGTGAAAATCATAAGAAATACCTGGTTTAGAAGAAGTGCCTTCTCGAGGGGACTTTTCCTTTCTGATAATTTGCTCTAGGTCAACTTCAGGTGCTGCTAGAGGCAGTTGTGGAGTAGACCTCGTGTGTCTACCTCTCAAAGCCACAACTGAAATAGTGGCGTCACCAATGGATTCACATCAATGGATTCACCACAGTGGATTATCCAGGTGCACAATTTCAATCTTTGATGTACTAAGTTATGATGCACCTTCAAAACTAGTAAGCTTTGTCGTTCAATCCCAGGGAAAATCTTCAATTTCGTCCCCAACAACGATACCAAAAATGTTAGCACTAGAAGTCACCTCTGGATTGCGGCAGGGGTAAGCCCAGTACCCATCATTTTTATGTCACAATAAATAAATTTAAGGGTGTTCTAATGGACACAGCCTCAGGATTATAGTTCTTTAACTCAAAAAAAATGGGATGGCATGCATAGGAAGATGAGGTCTTGATCTAACTTCATTCAGTAAGTTGTAGTATAGTGATGAGTAGGGGGAAGAACGGGTGAGGAAATGTAGAGGTCTTCTCTGGACATTGTGTCTTCCAGCATCCTAAAGAGGAAAAGCTTTGAATACAAGATCTTCTTGAACCCAAAACTTCAGGAAACTAAAAACGTCATAACAATATTGCAATCAAACATATATTACAATACAGACACAACAAATCGATTGGATCACCCATGCTCGAGTCTTTAATATCATAAGCAAAAGAGATGATAAGAAATCTGACTGTCATTAAACAAGAAGTCTCAAATGGCAACACATAACCAGAGAACCAGAGGCTTCAATAAAAATTTACAATACGGGAACTTTGCTTTACCATCGACCTTGACAAAATATCAAAACTAAGTATTTATACTCAAAGCAACTCGCTTCCTTCAGAAGCACACTCTGGTCATTGCATTCAAGGCTTGGCGTCTACTGCTTTTTCTGTCAGGATGCACTTTCATTCTTCTGTCAGACGCAAGATTGGATCAGTATGGGGTTCACAAGAAAATCTATGACAGGAAACTTCTGGTTGACAATATTCCCTTCACGACGGGCTCTTCCATGCTTTCCATTTATGTGGTGAAATGAGGTTTCAACCACCTTCCCCATTTTCATTAACTACTTTCATCGGGATCAGGGTGAAGCCCGACGCCCATGAATTCTCCAGGCGAACTCGAGCACTTTGATCTTTTGTGCAGCCCCCTTTCTTTTCCCCATGCGACCATGGGCTGTGACCCCATGCTTAGCCTATACGAAATCTCAGGATTTTGCATTTTGGGATTTTTCACTGCCCTTGAATTCCAACATCGCGATGCCCAAAATCACAAAACTACCTTTGAGATCAACGGTCAATATTGCTTCAAAATGGACGGCCACGATCCTTTCCTTGACAACACGAAACACCAGCTATGCGATGACCACTGGCCCCTTTTTCTGGACTTGCTTCCCATGTGATCAAGTGCTAAGACAACAGGCCCGATTCTCGGGCATTTTGCGATTTTACGTTTCAGGGGTCTCGCACCATGTTCCACTTCTGAAACCCGATTCGTGAAATTGAAATCTTGTTGATCTGGCACCACATGTCCCTTAATTTGGACGGCCCATACTAAAACCATCAACTTTTTGGGTATCAAGATTTCGGGCTATGGATGCACCTTTATGACAAGAATCCTGAAGTCCCGATTTGCGATCCTCCAATATTTGTTGATGTCAGATCAACGACCCTCGGCTCTTCACAATCAGATGGACCAGATCTTCCCTTTCATGAATCAGGATTTCATGATCCTTGTCGAACAATTTTACAACATTTGAACTCTTGATTCCTGTGCCTGCTTGATTTGAGTCCATATTAGACCGCTCTCAGTGTTGCAACTTGTGACAATGAAGACTTGGAAAACATGGCTAGACAACGTAATAATTAGTGATAGAGTCCAAGGGAGTGAGCTTTCAAAACAAAAAGGGCAAGCAAAAAATAGCTCCACTGACTACAAAAGGGGGAAAATAAGGACATGGCCGACAAAAATTATGAAAATGGAGCAAGGGTACAGACTCAGGTAAATCGACACATGCCTACGGGCCTTGAAAAATTCATGTTATAATAGGTGTCATCCCTCCTACAAATCATATTTATTAGACTGTTAGAGTTTGCAGCGCCTTTGATCACATGTGCTGTGAACTTTCTTGTAGGCAACAATTTCAACTTTTCACTGATCTGGGAATGGAATGAATATGTTTCCAATAGATAATTAAAATGAAGAAGAATGATCTCTTTAAATTGAAAGTGTGTAAAATTTATGTGTTTGGGTAATTGGATCAAGTTACTAACACATAAATTCAGTGAGTTTTACTTAAACATGTGCAACATTTCAGACAGATAAAAATCATCAAGAATGAACACATAACACAACAAATGATAAAGGAGTTCACCCCTCTCTTGGGATACATATCTTGGTCCAAATTCCCTTGGATAATTTTCATTATGATTAAAAATTTCTCTTAGAGTTTTCAAAATACAAAATGGATGGCTTCAATGACTTCAGAACTTCCAAAAACCCCTAACTGGGCTTTTTCGGACCCTAGTTTGGCCAAAAAATGAAGAAGTTACACCTCCTGGAAGTTTTCCCCTTCAAGCTTGTTGTACCTACTCGCCAAAATGCACCCACTTACAGACTCACTCAGCCTCTATGTGTTTTGTGCACCAAAACCCAACACTCGCAACGATTCCACAAATTAGGAGAAAATGTAGGACGATTAGTGCGCTAGCCCCCAAACTCCGGCAAAGAACTTGGTCGTATGGCCCCATGTCACCAACGACCTACCCTTTTGGCACACCCATCGGCTATCTCCCTTCGTGAAGGTGTGTGGTCATATGGTTTAACATAGGTGATCGGGGGCTAAGTCTTGTGGAGTGCTCCCTGCACCAAGTGCTAAAGGTATTGTCCAGTGGTATGGGCATATGTGTAAGCGTCGGGGGATGACTCCATTCTAACCAAACTCCACATGAATACTAAAAACCATGTAATAACCATAACATATAAGTCTGCACACCCATGTTCTATGGCATATATGTATGGTGTGTGCACCGGGGGCTGGGGCTAGGCCCCAACCCTTTAGTCCGCCAAATATAAAAACAATGTAATTCAAATACAATCTTTAGACCTTATGTGTTAAGAACCACCATGGGAGGGTTGGTAGCCCAGCCTTGCCAAGTCACTTCCCCCTACCCAGAGGTCACGGTTTCGACTCCTATGCAGTCATAAAAAAATTTACCACACGCAAACCAAAGGAGGGGTGCCACGTGGTAGCCCATGACTGGGCCACATTGCACCATACCATTCACCAAGATGAGGACATGTGTCAATATACGATTTGTCCACATGCCACTAATCCTATTGAGTCAACATTCTAACTCACCAGCCATGTCACTGTACGACCATATGACTTTTACGGTCAACTTCCATGTCAGCACTGTATGGACTGTACGGACTGTACAGTGAGCAAAAGTTTTGTTTGTTTGGAAAAATGAACAGAACATGATATCTTGCTCATACGACGCCCATTTGAGTCTGTTCAAGTTGCGTTGGGTTTGTAACGACGAGGTTTATGCACATGTCTGATTTGAAACAATTCCAAGCACTTTGATTTTTTAGAAAATTTTGATCCCCTAGATCACACCTCCCCATTGGGAAGCTTTTGGACCTACAAAATAATACTTTTACTCAATCTGTAGATGAGGGTACAGTTCCCTCACCCTTAAAATATCAATCCATTCAGCCTTGCTTGGATTGATTCCTTTGAGACCAATACAAAACTTGCCATGCCTTGTTGTGTACTTGGCTTGGCTCTTTCTCAACTGTTCTTGAACGGTTTGCTGCACAAACTGAACTAGTTCAATGAAATTCTTGGCCTGGTTATAAGCATGTTGAAATTAATGTAGATGCTCATCCCAAAACTTAGGATGCTTTCTTTGCAATCTAGCCACCATCTTGCCCATACCAAAATGGCCAACAATAAGAGAATAATGTGCTTCCCTTATCTTGTTGACTCTTTCACACTGTGAAAAACATAGCTTGCCAAGATACAAAAGTTTACCATGCACATAGGAATCCAATTCCTCAATTTGGTTAGCATGACATGAATTTGCATAAAAATCTTTGAAATCAACATATATAGCATATTGTTCCCAATAACTCCCATGCATGATAAGATTATGCTTGCAAATAACTAAAGGACTAACAATGGGCCTAGTAAGCATATCAACAACTTTATCATAAAAGTCTTTCTTATACCTTATCACCAAGTGGAAAACATAACTTGTCAAGGCATGCAATGGAGAGTGCTTTGATCTCAAATCTTTCTTCCATATGTCTCCTTCAACAATCAATCTGTAGTCTTGTTCAAGGCTCTGAAATATACCCACATATGTCACATACAAACTTTCTTTGGTACCAAACCAATTGGTGACTGTTACACATCAAAATCACTCATTACGATGATGGCCTAGTGTCGTCATTACCAATGTCGTAAGTGTCACATTTTGGCCGCAAGTTTCGCAAATATCATACTGTCATCTTGCCTATGTTGTGTCTCGGACAACATTATCAAGAACACTTACAAGACACCTCAAAAGACTGGTTTTGAAGAGGAGAAGTCATTTGACAAAGAGTACAAGTTTCTTCCATGGAAGAACCCACTCAAAAATCATTTTTTGGAAGGCATCTCTCCCCTATACACTGTCAAGGAGCGTTTGCGCTCTGTACCCTCTTTTGGGGGAGTGTTTCAATGCTCTGTGCCCCATTCTGAGGGAGCACTGCCCTTTTTGAGCGAATTTTGGACTGTTGAGAGAAATCAGGGAAGAATCCCCTTAATCTCTGAAGGTGGTTGGAATCGAATTTGAGGTCAAGGCTTGATCTTAGGGAAGATCCACAACTGAAGGAGAAGAATCCTCAACCTATCCCAAGAATCTCTTAAGTGTTTAGGCCTCTCCAAGCCTATATAAGGAGGCCTCCTCATGGTGAAAGGGGAGACATTCTAAGGCATCAAACTTATGATCTCATAAGGGAGATATCATTGAAGCATCAACATTATGTGTGTGGATTATTTGAGAAGGAGTCTGGACAAAGAGAGATTGGTGAAGCTGCTACATCTACATCTATGGCTGTAAGAATTTCACTTTGTTTTCATTAATGTAAATCTATGCTTGGCCTGTTTCCTTTAAAGTTTGTGTACGTTTCATGAAATTGTTTCTTTTATAGATCCATTATGAAGATAATCATGGTAGAGTAGGAAGTATGTTTCATTGTTGTTGCTCATTGTATTACAGGACCTTCTGAAGAACTTCGATATCAAGATCATCCTGGATCGAGCAAGGAAAAACGTCAGTAAAGGTATTTACCCTTCTTCCTTCTTCTTCTCTGAAGAGATTAGCTTCATGAAAAGGAATGTCAGTGTCCACATTAGCACTTTTCTGTCTTGGTCATAGGCATCTAGTAACCAAGAGGAAATCCAATTTTCTGCAAGGGGATTCTCCTGTAACAGAAATTGACGACTCCATTGGGGAGGAACTTTGATTTTTTATTCCTTTCCTAGGTCTTGTTTTGGTCTTTGCTCATTTTTTGACCTTCTTCATACCGTGTCTCTAATTCTTAGATGTATTGATTGGCCCTTATTCTATCCTATACACTTTGAATTTCTGAGTTTGCTTGAGTTTTTGGATTTCTGGGCATTTTTTTGAATTTTAAGAGGCTAGCGCTCCCCTGCCCTTGCTACCTGAGCGCTAGTGCTCCCTGCTAGGCTTACTCAGAGTGTTGCAACACTTTGGTGCCCTTGACACCAAAGTGCTACCCCTTTTCTGTGAAAAATATTGTAGGATTTTAATCTCTGAGTTCATTTTCTTGTTGTTTTCACTTACTCAGAGTCCTTACAACCTCAGTACATCTTTGTCTTGGCCTTCAACACTTTGCTTTCTGAGAATTGATCACCTTTTGTTTGGAATTTTGATATTTTTTCCTTACCTTGAAGTCACTCTTTGTATTTGACGATTTAGAGTCAACTCACTGTTTTCCTCTCATTTATCTGACTGATTGAAAGATTTTGTGAGCAAACTCAAAGGTCTATGCACCATTCCATTTGATCTTTGAGGTCATCTTTTCCAAGCCTTTTTTCCTTCTTTTTGAGTTTTTGGTTTTCTTTTTGCAAGTTTCGTTATCTTTGTCTTTTTTGTTTAATCATGACGAGAGTGTTTTTTTGTTTGTGTGAATTTTGCTTCTGATTGCCTAAATCTCATTGATCTTAAATTATGAATGACATAGGAATCTTCACATCAGATTGATTATCATTCACACATAAAGCAAAAGGACACATTTTTTATGATTGTTTTTCGATATTAGAACGAAATTCTATGAACTTTTTAGCATTATACTGGATTTGATTGAGAAACAATTGAATGAGGATATTGCATCTTAGTGTTTGACAGTGAAAATAACATTTTTCTCCTTCCCTTAAATAGGCATTCATTGAAAGAAAAGACTGCTTATCATTTCTTATGCATTTTTTTGGGAATTGAGTCATAATACCATCAGTTTCATTTTCATACACCCTTGAGTAAAGAACAACTGCAAAATTAACGCTAATTAAAATTTATCTAGAAAATTTTGTTTTTAGAATCTTCCACCAACATTAGACTAGGATTAGCACTTTGGATTAGGTTGTGACTACAACTCTCCAAAGTATTCAAAACAAACATTAGCATCTTGTGATGGGGAGATGAAATCCAATTCTTGTATAGGCTTTCTGGGATCCCCCTCTCACACAAGGGTTACACACGAGGTCACATTCAGGAGAGTTACGGAGATTATCCCTCTATGGTTCAACCGTTTGTAGTGGTCAGATCGTATATTGAGGGTTCTTCGTGAGGTTAAACTGGTTTCATTTGGTCTCGGTGCTTCGTGAACTCCGAATCCATTCGGGGTCCTCTGGAGTTCTACCGGTCCACTTGTCCTCAGTTCTCTCGAAGGATTTCAGACTTGTTATCCTGCTCATACGTTCAGACTGGACTGTCGACTGTACCCACCCAGGGGATGACTGCGAGTTGGTGTCCTTAGTAGCCATAATATTTAGGTACTTACACAAGGTGACGATGAAGGGAATTATTCGTTGTACCTAGAACAGACGGTGGTCAAACTCACTCGGGCTCCTTGGAGGGTAAATCCACAATTACTGTGTGGAAGCTTGCACCAAGGCGCAAGTTCATTAAGTAGGTCACCATCATAACTGTTCCACCATATCCTAGCCCCTTCTTGACTTGATCATGGGACGTTGGATTTCATCACCAACTAGTACGATCATTGAGAGAAGGTTTTGTTTGCTTGGTTTGATTCCTAGATTTGATTAGTGCATGTTGTTTCTTTTTCGTTAGTTGGCCATAGATTTTTTTCGTCAAAATTTTGGTTCTGCCAACATCGACCCTCCACGTCATTCACGTAGGGTATAGGGAATTCCCCCAGAAAATATGGAAGATTCTACCCCTTTAACCCCTCATTCTATGGAGGGATCTCCTCAATAGAGCGAGGTCCCCGACATTATAACCTCACAGGAGGAAGTTTCCACCTCTTTAGAAAATTTTCAAATTGTTTTGGATTCTATGGAGGCTTTCCGCATTCCTGTAGGATATGAAAGGCATTTTCTCTAGATGAATTCAGCCGGAGAACTTGTTGTTATTGATCCTTATGAAATTCCGACTAGGCCTTATTCGGGCCCTCAAGTTGGAGACCCCCTTTGGACTGCTGACATAGTTCGAAGCTCACCTCGCACGGTGTGAGACATTTACGGATTAGGAATAGGTGTTGATATACATGTCATATCCCAAATATCCAAAACATATGTTACCTATACCATACCTTTAGATCATTTTACCAGTACAAATGTTAGTTCAAACACACCGTCTGTTGGTCCGAACATGCAGTCTGTTGGTCCAAGTTCCACTATTTCTCTCCAAATGGCCCATTCTACAATGGTCCCTCATGTTTTGACTATTCCCATCGGTAACGTGGTGGTTAGCCAAGCTCCCATTGGTACACCACTTTCATCTAGGCCTTCTTCGTCACTTCCCCTTGGGTACAGAGCACTAAATTCTCTCATTGTCAACACTACCCAGGTTATACCCGAAATTTCTATACCTACAAAAAAAGCCGGAGGAACTGGTCTTGGTGGCTCTAATACATTAAGTGGCACTGGTCAGTTGTTTACGTCTAGTTTCCAAACTCCAGGGACTCAACCTCATGCTAGGGGGAAACCTCCTTTCAGAGGGAAACCTCTGTTTGGAGGGCAACCTCATGCTGGATGGAAACCTCCTTTCGAAGGGTAACCTTCGTTTGGAGGGAAACCTCATCCTGGGGGGAAACCTCCATTCGGAGGGAAACCTCCATTTGGAGGGAAACCTCATGCTGGGGGGCAGCCTCAAACTGGATCCTATCATCAACCTTATGGACATAATACGTCTACAACACCCAATCCATGGAACATCCCTTTCCCAGGAAACCCACAGTTCTCTGGGGGACATAATCCTCAAGGTCTACAACAACCTCATCTTTCTCATGGGACTAATATATATCCTCCTTATGGACAAAATGTTTACCCCCTATAGGAAAACACCAAATCCAAATTATAATCCTCAAAACCCATCAGGTTATCCTCCAATCGCACATGTTTCTCAACCCTCCTCGAATCATGTTTACTCTGGTCAGCAACAACTGTATGCAGGAGGACCCACTGGTTACAATTATCCACCTAAATCATTTTATGGTCCTACTGGTGTTCCTATGCCACACCAGTATCACCCTCAGGTTAATCGAAAACTATCGTTCCTTGCTACTCTGGATCTCCTAGACTTGTCTCGATTGACCAATGATCCTATACTTCATTATCCTTTCTGGCCAGTGATTCCAACTAAACTCCCTTCTGATATTCCAAAATTTGATGGTAAACCTAGAGAATACCCAAATAACCATGTGATGAATTTCCATTTGTGGAGAATACCCAAATAACGTTTGTCTTTTCCAGCGAACACTTACAGGCTCAGCAACCAAGTGGTATATTGAACTGCCACGTGGTTCTTTCCAAGACTTCAACTCCATTGCCATGTCCTTTCTCACACACTTTCAACTACCCATTCGATACAATACGAGTACCAAACTCTTGACCTCCCTTCATCAGACTAACTTCGCACATATCCCTGATCATATTCATAAGTGGAGATGACAACAAAGGTTGATCAAAGAGATCATTCTTGACCAATTATTGCCAGAATGGTTTACCAAATCACTTTTACCCCCGATTTCTCGTGACGTCGCTATGGGTGGCGTGGTCACCGAGGAAGAAGCCATTGCCAAGGCCCAGTACTTGGATTTGGTTTATTCACAGTCTAGTAATTTATATGAGTTGATCCCAAATGCTACCCATGCCACTAACAATCCATCCAAAACTTCATCCTCATCGCATGCGGATGGCGTTATTGGTTCCAACAAAACTCAATCTGTGTCCCAGTCGACTGGAGCTACACATCGATCTACTTCCACATCCACTCCTAGTTGGACCTCACCCTCCTCTACCTCCCCTCATACCCAAATCTCTGAGGTGAATGCAGTTCAATCTTCCTCTTCACAACAATCCGGAGATAAGAAAAAGACAAAGAACAAAACCAAAAAGAATAACAACAATGAAAAACCCAAAGCTCAAAACCCACCACCTTCTAACGAAAAACAACCACAACAGAAACCAAAGTTCCCATGTATTATCTGCGATGAAGATCACTACACCCGAGACTGTCCACATCACGATGAAGTGGCCAAAATTTTTAAAGGAAATTCCTAACCCGTCGTGCTTACACAACCTTTTCCTCAGCAACAGTTTATGGTTGCTCAAACCCCCTCTCCTGTGGGTAGTACCAGCCACCCTTCTCATGATGAAGCCTCCATGAGTGCTCACATTTATATGTTTAGTGGCATCGATCTAAGAACTCGCTCTACAACTTATGACGCTCCAGTTAAACTCGATAAAGAAAAAGTTTCTAACGGTTCATTACCGGATCCTTCTCCTCTGACCGTTAGTTCTCCTTTTGTTAGTCCTCCATCTGGGTCACTACAGACCGAGAAGCATACTTACGAATCTATCCTACTCCCTCCCAAGAGCACTATCTGTAAATCTACTTTCAATCCTAGTTCACGAGTTTCCCAAAACTACAACATTGTTGAAGATTTGGCTCAAGTCTCGTGTGTTATGTCTTCTCTAGAAGTTCTACAACACTGTCCCAGTCAACGTAGAACAATCTTGGCTTCCATTGGTGCTTTTGATCCTGAGTCATCTAATAACATCACATTTAATCTAGACCATTTCAAATCACGACTCTCTCACCAACTTGCATTTCATATTGATGTTGTGGTTCATAATCAACACATCCATCGCACTATTTTGGATGAGGGCGCTTCTACTTGTGTCATGTCGTTAGCCTGTTGGAAAGGGTTAAAATGACCTAAACTTAACCAATCCCATACAATGTTACGAGTATTCGACGGGTGAGGTTTTCATCCTCATGGACTATTACAGTCCTTAGTCGTTCAGTTAGGCAGAAAAACTATTTTTGTGTATGTCGAGGTGGTCGATGCTCCTCTCGATTACAGCCTGCTACTTGGAAGAAGTTGGTTTTATGCCATGACTATCATAGCTTCTTTGATGTTTTGATGTGTGCAATTTCCTCATCAAGGTAAAATTTTCACCATCGATTAGTTAGATTATTGTACACTTGACGCTCGCACTCCTGCTACCAACAATATTCCCTTTTTGGGAGATTGCAAGATCACATATGAAAGCGTTGGTGTTGGCTTGTTGAAAGAATCTAGACTTATGGGTACCTTCCCTACACCACTTTCACCTACCACACATCATATTGCCACAATCAATATGATTTCAACTACAGTTTACCAATCCTTAGAATCATCTGACCCTTGGATTGTACCTAGTCCTTTGGAATTCGATGCACTAGGTTACACCATGCCACTTAGTCCAGCCGAAGCCTCATACGTTGCTATCCAATACGCCTCTCCCTCCTCGGATGACCAACATCTATTGGCACCCGACAGTTACTCAATTCCATCATGGTTAAATTCCTTATCGTCTGCATTCGATTACATTTCTCAAATTTTTACTTCCGATGAATCTATAATGGAAATGCTTAGCATCGACGATGTACCTTGGGATGATAGACATCATTGATCCTCTTTTCTTCCACCTCTTGAAGAAATTTAGGAAGACATACACTCTGTCTTCCCTCTTGATGTTGTCGACTTTCCACAATCTCCCATACTCACACAGGATACTCTTTCTAAGGTAAATTTGGGCATCATTTCATCTACGATCATTATTGACATTTAGATCAAGGAAGGTGTCATGGAAAACATTAACCTCAGAGCTAATTGTTCACCCGAGGAAGTGGTCTCTTATACCGCTTTATTTAAAGAATTTCACAATGTCTTCGCTTGGAGCTACAAAGCGATTCCAGGGATCGATCCATCGATCGTTGTGCATGAGATTAAAACCTACCTAGGTGTCAAACGTGTTTGACAGAAACTTCGCCCGATCCATCCTAAAAAGACCATGGCTATTAAGGAAGAAATTGAGAAATTATTGAAATCTGGCTTCATTTATCCTATCCCCTTGTCAGAATGGGTTTCAAACATTGTTCTGGTTACTAAGAAACAAGGGACCATTAGTGTCTGTGTTGATTATAGGGATCTCAATAAGGCTTGTCCAAAATACAACTACCCTACACCTTTCATCAACCAGATTATTGATAATTGCGTTGGTAGCATAATGTTCTCTTTTATGGATGGTTTCTCAGGGTACAACCAGATTGACATTTTACCTGCTGATCAGCATAAGACAGTCGTCATCTTCCCGTGGGGAAATTTCACCTATCGAAAATTACCATTTGGCCTTAAAAGTGTTGGTGCTACATTCCAGCGAGACATGTTGTATGCTTTCCACGATATCAAACATATTGCGGAACCTCACCTCGACGACTTACCTGCCCACTCATCCAGTTGATCAGACCATTTTGGTCATCTACTGGTTATTTTTCTTCGATGTCAGTTCTACCGTATTCCTTTGACCCCACATAAGTGTATTTTTGCTGTCAAATCAGTCCGACTCCTTGGCTTTGTTGTCTCCAAGGATGGGATTCGGATGTATCCCTTAAATATTAGAGCTATCCTAGCTTTACCCCCACCTAACAACTTGCGACAACTCCAAAGTTTGTAGGGGAGAGAAAATGTTTTTCACCACTTCATTTCTAACTACATTGAGATCACTAAGGGATTCATGTGATTGTTGCAGAAAGACACCCCTTTCATATGGGATGACACTACTCAATGATATTTTGATGCTCTTAAGCATGCACTGACCAACACTCCTTTGTTTCATCCTCCGAACTATACGAAGGAATACATCCTTTACTTAACAGCCTCTACTTCCACTATTTCCATGGTGTTAGTTCAAGAGGACTATTCCAGTGAAGAACATGTGATTTATTATTTGAACAAAAGTCTATCCGGACCAGAGCTCCACTATTCACATGTTGAGAAGTTGGCTCTGGCGGCCATCATATCTATCCAGAGATTTCGTCACTACATTTTGCTACGCACCACCACAGTTATCGCAGAATAAAACCCCATGTATCATATTCTGACATGTCAAGTCCTTGGGGGAAAATACTCCAAATGGATCGTCATCCTTCAAGAATTCGATCTTGAATTTGCTAAGTCCAAATCTAAAAAGTCCTTGGTGTTTGTGGAGCTCATCTATGATTTTCCCCATGTTGGTGAAGACAATGAGCCTAGATATTCTCTCCCTAATGAATCTATGTTCCTCATTAGCATTTCTAATCCTTGGTATGGAGACATCCTTCTTTATCTCCAAACCCAATGTTTTCAACCCGATATCTCTTGTGAAGAACGTCGTCGTATTCGCCACAATTATCGTCGTTACCTTATTCTCGGTGACACTTTGTATCGTCGTGGCATTGAAACTATCCTGCGATGATGTCTAACTCATGAAGAGGTTGAATGCGTCCTCAATGAATGTCACCTTGAAGCCTGTGGCGGTCACCTTTCAAGGATGTCTACAACCCAAAAAAATTTGTGTGTCGGTTACTTTTGGTCCTCAATCTTCAAGGATTGTATTGAGGCCATCAAAAAGTGCCCACCCTGCCAAGTTTTTCATCACTAGGTACGCACCCACCCTGCTCCGCTCCATCCCATTATTTTCGTCAGCCCCTTTGCCAAATGGGGCATTGATTTTATGCAGTGTAATCCTACCTCATTTGGGGGGCACGGTTATATAATCGTTGTCGTAGATTACTTTACAAAATGGGCTGAGGCTATGCCTACCTTTCTGAACAATGGTCGTAATGCAACTCTTTTCTTTTTCAACCACATCATCACTCACTTTGGTGTTCCACAAGCCATTTTCACTGATCATGGTTCACATTTTCAAAACTAGATGATGAGTAAGTTGCATGCCATGTTGTGTTTTCTCCATGAGAACTCATCCTCGTATTATCCTCAAGCTAATGGACAAGTTGAAGCTATCAACAAGGTCCTTAAAACCATGATCCAACAGATGGTAGGGGAAAACAAGGCATCTTGGAATCTACAACTTTTCTCCGCTCTCTGGGCTTATCGGACCTCAGTAAAAACTGCTACTGGATTCACTCCCTTCCAACTAGTATATGGCATAGAAGTTGTTTTACCAATCGAGTGCGAAATTCCCTCATTGAAACTCAAAGTAGAACTCCTGCCCCACACTTATGTTGAAGAAGAATGTTTCTTACACTTGACTAGGATGGATGAAACACGTAGTGATGCTGCTCTCGTCAATGAGACATATCAAAAGTGAATCAACAATCAATACGTCAAGTTTGTCCATCCTCGTGCTTTTGCAGAAGGAGACCTAGTCCTCGTTTACGACTAGGCTCATGATAAGTTAGGGACAGGGAAGTTAGAACCTCTATGGCATGGTCCTTACATTGTGAAACATGTTCTACATAGAGGTGCCTACGAGCTAGTTTACTACGACGAAATCTTCCTAGGTGAGCCCCAGAAAGGGATTTACCTTAAGAAGTAATATGCATAGGACATATAACATACATGCTTTGTACACTATTGTATTTTTAGTTTGGTGTGTCTTTTTCTCTTGTGTGCATGCGTTTTTCCTTAGCCACTTATATTGTGTCTTGTGTTTGCGTGCACATATGAAATCCTCCTTTCCTATCTTTGTCAAGTTTGTAGATGGCGCTGGTCGACACACTCAGAACATTTTTTTTGCAGCTTGGGTCATTTACCACTCTAACGAGTTGGTGAGTTCAGTAGGTATTTGCTTAGGATAGAAAACTAATAACATGGAAGAATATCATGCTGTCATCGGACTTTTAATCGAGGCCTCTTCCCTAGGTGTTTCTCATATGATCATCAACCTGGACTCTCAACTCGTGGTTTGTCAACTCAATAGAATCTACGCTATTCACAATCCTATCCTACTACGTCTCCATCTACGAGTTCGTTGTCTTGAAAGAATGTTTGATTTTATCGAATACAGACACATACCAAGAGAACTCAACATGACTTTGGATTCGTTAGCTAATTACATCATGGACAGGTATCTCACACATAGATGAGTTTTCATAAAGGAAATAAATCACATCATATATCATCATGTAAATTAAAATGCATCACATAAAAGACATCATTATTTGCAAATCATTTGGCACTGTAAAAAATCGTAAGTGTATATATATACAGCGTGACTGAAAATGTTTGATTACATCAAAATGGTACATAGATAGGAAAAATGTGGGTCCTCACACCCATAAACATCGTCATAAAGACTATACAATCATCAGGAAGACCCTAATCTTCCTGCATCACATTATGCTCCAAGTAACATATCACTGCACTAGCTACTCATCTCAGTAAAGAGTTAAGACTCTTACACATTCCCATAGTGTGTCTTTGTAGATGTAGTGGCACTTCTCGCCTCCTAAGAGGAGGGATACCCGTCATGAGGCCTTGAAGGTTTCTTTCAACCTCTTGGAGACCTCCTGTTGCTACCCCTTGATATAACACTATCTGAGCATCCCCGCGACGCCCCAGTGTCGACATCTCTGCCGGATGTTTTTCTCCCCTATCTGCACAATGAAACGATACGTCTGTTAAAAACTCTTCTATGTAAACCCCAAAAAATAATATAATGTTTAAAATAAAAAAAAACACTTGACAAGATCATTTTTGGTTTCTCACCTGACACATCCCAATCCTCCCCTTCGAGAAGAACCAAGTCCATGCTTCCCCGGAAATCCACTCTAAGGTATGGGAAGTCTTCTATCATGATCAATTGGTGTCTCAACCAAGCAATGAAATCACCAGTGAGCCTGAACTTTGACTCTGAGCCTAGTATCAGAGAAAGGCTAGTCGATGACTCCATACGTGGTTCTCTCACTGGTCGTACTGCTAATGCAATTTGAGGTTGCATATGAGGAATTTGTTTTAAGAAGAACGAAACCAAGAATGAACCATACCCAAACTGATTCTGCTGCCCTACTCTGCATCTCGCAATATGCTCCTTCATATTCTGAAGGAACCCTACACTCCAGTTAAACAATGATGGCTCTAGACACTGTAAACCACAGGCCACCTATGATATTGAAACTAGGTGTGAGATGGTACTTCCCACTATACTCAAAATGGAAAATAGAATGGACCGAAGAGGTAGATCCCTGATGTCTTTGATTGTGATTCTACCTCCCATTAATCTCGATCCTGGGGCGCAATGGTTTGCCAAGTACTCATCCACAGGCACGGGAAGCACCCTCTATTCGGATAAAAATACGGGGGACACTCTTTTCGAGAGGTCGGTCAGGAAGTATACATCTTCCAACTCGATGGTAAGAATCTTTGTTCCAATTTGGAACCCTTGTTCTGCAACGTTCCATAGCTCGATTATATACTTGAGGAGAAGAATCTCTTTCTTCATCTTTTTCATTTTGAAGAACTTGAGGAGACCGCAATTCCTCAATGCGACCCTTGATCGAGGACTTTGCAAGGCGGCCACATCATTAAGCTCATGCTCTCTTTCTTTCCACTCGATCATGACTTTTTCCGAAGTTACCTGCAATCATCAACCACCAAAAATTCATTAGTCACATTTTTTCGACAATTTTTGGGCAATTAAAAACTTT
>ML779607.1:4659-17374 GCA_009831015.1 Picea engelmannii | reverse complement strand
TTCTTTTTCTTTCTTTTCTTTTTCTTTTTCTTTTCTTTTTCTTTTTCTTTTTCTTTTTTCTTTCTTTTCTCAAATTATTTGCAAAATGAAAAATCATTTGACAAACAAAAACACTAAAGAGATAACATTTCAGTCACCAGTTGATCCTATAAATTATAGGTTATAACACACCATAAACAACTGGCTAGTGGATTGCTCCATAAAAAATCAGGACATTGAAGAAGCATTACATGGAATTTTCCTTGATCTGAGAGACTTGGAGGGCGAGTTGTTCAACATTAAAATCCGACATGAAATAAACGTGGCACCAATGAAAATTTATATTGAAGAATGGTTTAAGAAAGTTGTTGACAAGTTAACCACCGAGGGAAAAGAAATAATTGAGACGGTTCCTGTAACTGTTAATGAAGACAATAAAAGGACACCAACAAGAAAATGAAGACACGAGAGACCATCATATTAAGTTTATGTTGATCACATCATTCTTTTCTTTATCAAGTTCTTCATCCAATTATTCCACCTCTTTCACTAGAAAGGTTTAACCGAAGACTGATAACTCCTCTTTTCTTCTTACCAGGTCTTGTTGTTCTTTTACCACCCACCATATTCCTTCTACAAACTTAAATTCTTGTGTATATTTTATTTATGGCCCCCGAGAGCCCCAATCCCAGTCTTTAAGACAAACATATCTTAAATTTCAAAGAATATGTAACAGACTATACATTTTTTAGAAATTTCAAGAGAGCTATTTTGGGAACAATATCAACTGTACTTTGTAACCCAGAGATATGAATATAAATTATTTGAGGTTTATCTATCATTATCTTTATTTGAGCTGCCCATGTTGACTCTGTTAAAGTTCTCTTATGCATGCATACCATCTTCTTTTTATTTTTATGTGATAGAAAATCTTTAGTCAAACTATGATGGATGTGAGGAATTTTTTCTTATTTGTTTTAAATGTGTGAATGTGCTTGGTTCATGGTCTTTTCTTAGGAACTTCCTTTTAAAATAAAACCAACCATTTTAATTTCATCTTCTTGCAATATTTATATTTCTTTTGAATTACCACGACGAACTTCTGTCAAGTCCCACATTCTAAATACCTAGAATTCCCAAGAAAATATAAAGAGGAGCACCACCTCTATAAAAAAGAAGAGGGATTTACATCCTTGTGAGGTTTCCATTTCAGTCCTAATGAATTCAAGAGTCAACATTTTTGGCAACTCCACTGGGGAATGGAATGAAATTTGGAACCTGGTCTAGCATTTTTTGAATAATATATGACTTTGACCTAGGCTAACCAACCCACCTGGAAATCATATTGAATAATTAATGAAGCATCTTACATCAATTATACAATATGATAATAACAACAACCGAGACCCGAGAAGATTTAAAAATTCCATGGAAGATCTTAGTCCAATAAGAAGAAAGAGAAATCCTCCGGAGATAGAGGAGAGATGAGCGACAAGACCAAATAAATCAAAGGCTAGTTAGAGCAACACAAGGACCAGTCGAGATTGAAGCTGGACGAATACAAGGGACCCATTACTAGATGTAAAATCAAACAACTCTTTATTTTTATAAGTGAAAAGCATATCCCCATAATCTCTCTGGATATGGTAGAAAGAAATGAACAACCCCGAGACGAGCATCATGAGGAGAGACAAGGAGGTGGAAGGGATGCTGCAAGAAATCAAGGAAACCCAAGATTTGAAAATTGAAGGAAGGTAATAGATTCCCCTCTAAATATTATAGGTGAGCAACATGATTTCCCTATTCTCCCTAAGGGCACCTTGAAGGAATGTTCTAGAGATAGAGCCATCGATGCAAAGAGGCATCTGCACTTATTTCTTGATGTTTGTGATTTTCACTGTGTTGAGTATGATGATGTCATGGTAAGGTTGTTTATACAAACCTTATCAGGAAGAACGTATGAATGGTATACAACATTACCCAATAGATCAATTCGTTCATTTAATGACCTTGAAGCCATGTTCCTAACTATGTTCACCCCTCCAATTTCTTGTCATACCCTTCTCACGGATTTCACCCAGATTGGTTTGAGAAAGAATGAAAGGATATGAGATTTCAATCTCATATTCAATAAAAATTTGAGTAAGATTCCAGAAGATAAAATTCCAAATGACCCAGTCATTCTTGGTTGTTATAAGAATTCAATGCCCCCGAATGTGAAATATGACATCAGAACATCCCAAATGGATACCTTGGAGGAGATAATGACTAAATCCAATGGGATGGAAGAAATTATGATTGAAATGGGTGTCGACCCCGAGATTATACTAGGAAAAGTGCAAAGGAAGATGGGAGGATTAAGTATTGACAACCAAGGAGCCTCCAGTTCAAGAAAGAACAAAGAATTCAAGTCATGACTAGCTCAAAACCAAATAATAGGAGGATGATTTTTCAAGGGAACCATACCAGATGTAAAGGTAGACCCCGTGACAACACAAGAAACTAAGAAAAGAATTTAAATTGCACAAATGAATAGAATTATCAAGCAAATGCAGAACGAGATAACCAGATTAAGAAGGGGAGATAATTATGTGGAAAATCCAAGAATTCCAATCCCAGAGAAAAGAAGGAAAAATCCCCAAGAAAATAGACTGAGGTTTGAAAACATGGATAATCTGCAAAGACCAAGGGCTCCCAGGAAGCCTACTCCCAATGCAGTTGTTTTGGATGATATGTATGATGAGTAAATAGTTGAGCAAGAGAATTACTACTCACCTAATGAAAGTTTCGAAACAATGCAAATGGACAAATATGAGACGTCCACGTATATATTTGAAGAGAGTGAAAATGATCCCAACTCACAAGAAAACATCGCCCAAACAAGAGGATTTGTAACTAGACCCAAAATAAAGGCGATTTTGATAAGGAGAACCAAAAAGAAAAAGAAAAACAAATGAGAAAGTGACGGATAGCGTTGGAAGTAAAAGGCAACACATGACATCAAACTCCACTCAAATGACATATAATGTCGCAGAGGATTTGAGTAAATTAAGGATAACCCTGCCTTTTACAGAAGTGGTGAATATTCCCCAACAAAGGGAAAACATCTTGAAATTGATGGATGACCCATCTGAAAGAGAAAAGGTTGTTATTTCTAGCCCAAAACAAATCCAAAACTAATCAACTGCCAAGTTGAGAGGTAAAATTCCTCCCTTTTACATTTCAATTGAAAATCATGATGTTGCACTACATAATTGTTTATTTGACACGAGCGTGACAAATAATATCATGACATTGGTGTTCATGGAGGCATTGGGCATTAGTTGCACTAAGTATTACAAAACTGGTGAAAGTATATATGTAATTGATTCTAGAAAAGTGTCAGATTATGGAGAAATCAATGACTTTTATGCTTGGATCATGGTTGCCCCCCATATCATTACATTTTTCAATATTATTGTGATAGACCTTCCTCCGGCATATGGAGTTGTGTTGGGAAGAGATTGGACTTCCATGATTGGGGGATATATCATGAACGATGAAAGTTGCATGATGCTTCCAGGCAAGGAGCAATGATTAAGGTCCCCCGTGAACCCATAAAACCCTTCTCTTTCAAGAAGAAGGATAATGAATTAATGAAAGATTATATAGATGTTGGGATTGGAAACTATGTTATCCTAGACATGGAACATAATGAAAGCATAGAGTAAGTGCAATACACGGAGAATTAAGAATGTTTGTTTGAAGGCTATTGGAGGATGTCATTCGATGGAGCTTGTTCAAACTCCGGGAGTGGAGTTGGAATTGTTCTTATGAGTCCAAGTAAGGCTGTGCATCCACATGCTATTAGACTAGAATTTTCATGTACCAATAATGAGGCAGAATATGAATCCTTGATTCAGGGGATGATCCTTGCACAAGAAATGAAAATAGAACATCTAATTGTGACTGGTGACTCTGAGTTGGTGATTAATCAGGTCACCCAGAAGTATAAAATCGAGAAGGAAAGACTCAAGTTATACTTCAAAAGAGTTAATGAATTGATGGAATATTTTAGTTCCTTCGACATTTCTTTCATTCCAAGGGACATGAATCATAAGGAAGATTTAGTGGACTTGGCAGCCTCATTGTCAAAACCAGACGATATCCAAATAAAAACATCTTTCCAAGTAGAAAGATCATTCCGACCTTTTGCGCCCGATAACGTTGAATATTTGCAAGTGTTTGAGAATGATGAACAATTGGAATTTTTTTTGTTGAACGATGATGATGATGATGAAGACAATCACATTTCTATTGTCCCTAAATATTGTATATAGTCTGAGTCTCTTTTTATGAAAGATGATCCTTCTAAGAATCTTCTTGAAGAAATTTCAATTTGAAAAGTGCAACAGACAAGAAAAGTCAATATTGGAACTGACCGTTCCCCAAAATATGTCAACTTGGGAGTTGATTGCACCAATGAAGTATTTTACCAATATGTTGCATTGTTTAAAGAATACATTGATGTGTTCTCTTGGACCAATGATGATTTGAAATCCTATAATAAAACAATATTCCAGCACATCATTCCTTTGAGGGAAGAAGCAAAGCCTGTAAAGAAAAAAATAAGGATGATGAATCCCAAACTGAAACCTATGGTAAAGATTGAGTTGGGGAAACTGAAGAAGGTGGGAATAATTTATCCCATCAGAAATTCTGACTACTTTCAAATCTTGTGATTGTAAGAAAAAAGACCGGGGGAATCCATATGTGTGTTGACTTCAGAGATATTAGCAAAGAAAGAATAAAGGACAACTTCCATTTACCTAATATGGAGTTCCTTCTCCAACAAGTCACTGGATCAGCCTACATCTCCATGTTGGATGGTTTTTCTGGATATAACCAAGTCTTCGTAGTTGAAGAAGACAAAGCAAAGACAACATTCATAAAACCTTGGGATACATATGCATATGCTAGAATTCCCTTTGGTTTGAATAATATTGGAGCCACATTCCAGAGGGCCATGGATCATGCATTTAGCAGGTTGATAGGAAAGTTTATGGAAGACTATCAAGATGACTTGAAAATGCATTCCAAAACTAGGGGTGATCATATCCATCATTTGAGATTTTTTTTTGAAACATGTAGATTGTATGGCGTCTCTTTAAATCCAAAGAAATTATTATTCAATGTAACTCAAGGAAAAATGTTGGGCCACATTGTGTGCAAGGAAGGGATTTATATAGATCCTAAAAGAGTTAAAGAAATAAATGAGCTCAACCCCCTGACATCCAAGAAGGGAGTCCAATCATTTTTCGGCAAGATCAATTTGTGTGAAGGTTTATCCCTGACTATGCAAGTATTGTGACGTCAATCAAGTTGTTGTTGAAAAAGGAAAATAGGTTTGAATGAACAACGAATAATCAAGAGGATTTCAATAATATCAAAGGAGCAATAACCACAACTCCAGTCCTTATTAGCCAAGATTTTCAAAGGGATTTCATCATCTATTCATTTTCTACAAAGATAGTTGTTGTGTCTATTCTTACTCAAAAGAATACCAAAGGTGAAGAACTCCCAAGAAGTTTCATGAGAAAAAACCTGCATGACTATGAATTAAGGTATTTAGAACTGGAAAAGCAAGCCTTGGCTCTTGTAAAAGTGGTGGCGCACTTTCAGATGTATATATTGAACTCCCATGTTATTGCTTATGTTCCCTCATCACCAGTGAAGATGCTTCTGAATCAACAATTGAGAGAATGGAAATGGGCTAACTGGATCCTATTGGCCCTTGACCAAGTTTTGAGGATCATTGGTCATGTTTGACCTACTTTTGGGACTTCAACAGGATGTCGAAGGTGTAGCGCAAGTCGAAGTGGAGATCGCGGGATCTCGGCCCAGTTTTAGGGCTTTTTGGGTTTTGGGCTTATGTAATGGGTATGGGGATGTCGTCCCATGGGTTTACCCATGTTTAGGCCCGATTTTGTAATGTATAAATAGATGTCTAGGCGATGTAAGAAGGGGGGAATCTATGTGATGCTAGGTGCTAAGTGCAAGTGGTGATTGTAATTTCTTTGTGCATACTGTGTGCATATTGTGTAAGACTTGCATAGCTAAGTGCAAGTGATCATAAGAGACTGTGGAAAGCTTTGTGTTGTAACTCAGGGAAGGAGGATCCAATGAAGTGCACAGATCTCCTGTACTCTGTGGAGTAAGATCTCAAGGCTCTGTGCATGTAGAAGATTGACAGAAGACAATAAAGAGGAAAATAATTGGTGGACGTAGCCCCAGGGAGGGGGTGAACCACATATATCATGTGTTGTGGTTGCTTTGTGCATTTTGGATGTTCTCTTGTTTATGTGATTAAATGCTTAGTGCATTGATGTATGTTAGATGAATCTGATATGATAGCTTAGTGCTGAATAATGTGAATGAATGCTAGATTTGACCTATGTTGATGTGCTTAATGCTTGATTATATTGGATATGTGTGAATACTGCACCATCATGTTATTAGGGTTTATCTGTGTTGTAAGCTAAAGGCGAATATTGATGAACTATAACTACTAAGTGCTCTGTTAAAGTGTTACAATCACATATCTGTGTCCCCGTTAAGGTTGCACACATCAGAGCCCTACAAACACCCCTACCTCTACCTCGGGTGAGACTTCATCTGCTTCCCAGGTGTTTCCGAAAGGATTGGTAGTTAGGTTTTTGTTGGTGCGTTGTTGTAGCGTTGAACCCTAGGTCTGCCCTTGTGCCAACAAATGGTTCTGTTGCCGGGACTGGAACTGTGATTGTTGGGAACTAAAGAAAAGAGAAAGCTCCATACGTAGATCTATTTCCCTAGTGTGCAGTATTGTAATTGACCTGTGAAGGTCTGTGCCAAGAAGAAGAGTCAAATCTAAAGAAAAGAGGTAAGACCTAAAAGCTTTGTGCTCCGATAAAGGTAAGAACAGTGAAAAGTTTTGATTGAAAAAGTAAGATAAGTGGAAATTTTTGTTTCAAAAGTATGGATCTAGGTATGTTTGATAAATTTTGTCTTAGCTTGAAAAGAAGGGCACATATAGATGAAAGAAGGTTTGATATGAGTAGATTTGACAAAAATAGTGAAAGAAATGTTATTCCTATGCATAGAAAGAATGTTTGGACTAACAAATGGATGCAGGACCCTAGAAAGAAGTTTTTGCAGGTTAGCTACTATGATCCTAGTACGCAGTACAGGAAAGGTTGGGGATCATTTAAAAGAAAGAGAGGATTAACTCTTTGTTACAGTTGTAGTAGACCAGGACATCTTTCTAAGGAATGCCTTGGTAGAATACCTAGTTGTCTTTGTTGTAAAGCTATGGATCATGAAGTTTTAGATTGCCCTAGAATGATTGCTAAGCTTGACAGAATGAATATAAGACAAGAAAAACCTAAGGAAGGTTACAAAACTGAGACCATGGAAGAACCCCAAAAATAATCAGAGAATGTATTACTACAAATGAAAGAAACCCTAAATGATCACATAAATATCAAATTATCAGAGATATTCAAAGAAAAAGAATGCATAGAAGAAAGAATAGGAGACTTCGACATTGACTGTGTCCAGGATCAAGAAACATAGGTGAATATAATGACAGAAAGAACTTGGGAAACTTTAGGAAAGCCTGCTATGATTCCTTCATTGGGAGGAAGAGGATTATTTAGAGGAAAGTTGATAACCCTATGTGGAAGACTCACCCATATATCTATGAGTGCGGATGGAACTTCGACGGAGGAAGATTTTGAGATTGTTAAATTTATTGAGAACAACACCCCGTTTGCTATATTACTAGGAAAACCATGGATTGAAAAGGATAAGGCCAGAAGAAAAGAAGAGGAAGTCTTAGAGAAGAAGAAGAAAGAACTAAAAGACTTCATGACTAGGAGGATAACACACTTGATTGAAGAACATGAGAACAGATCGAAACTACTTAGAACCAAAAACTTGGATGTCGAAGTTAAAAGAACACCATAAGACTCACATAAGACTGAAGTACCTACCCTAGAGAGAGAATATGTATTACTCTCATGTTAGAGTCCTATAATCATAGGTAACCCGATTCTTCGACTGTTGATTTGGCATTTCCCCCGTGATGAAGACTTCTAGCTCGGTTGACCCCTTTATCCCCTCCATCCATTTCACCCGATCCTCCATCACCCTGTTGCATCCTTCATCCACCATTGCACCCTCACTCCCTTGCCCCTTTGTCCCGTTGACTACATCTCGCTCGCCACTCATCCCTGCATGAATAAACAAACTTAGGATAATAAAATTATTGGTTAGTTTAATAAGGTAATTGACCATAAATAAAAGATTAGATTAATTAATAATGTTAGAAATTAATTAATTAATTAATTTAGTTAATTGGTAATAAGGTTAGCAATAAAATTAAAATTAGTGTAGTTAGAATAGGTTAGACTAGTTAATAATAAATTTATCATTAACTAATTAATTAATGATTAATAGTTAAGTTAGTTGTTAATAATTAGGTTATTTTGTTAGAATAAACATTAATAAAAAAATAAAAAACAATTAATATTAAAAAACTTATAAAAACAATACAATAAAACAAAATTAAAATAAACAAAAACAAAACACAAACAAAAACGTAATATATAAAAATCAAAACAAAACAAAGTAATAATTAAAAACAAAATATCAAAAACATGTAATACATATAAACTTAAACAAAACAAATTATAAAACATTAAAAAATAAAAACAAATTATAAAACACAAAACAAAATTAAAAACATAAAATATAATAAACATATTAAAATAAAATAAAAAGTCAAAAAACAAATAAAATAAAAATATAATGCACACCTTTTGCACTTATCCCAAAGCAAATAAATCAACATTCATAAAAAATTCCGGACCCCCTGTGCTTTTCGAACTTTAACGGAGGGGGGCTCTGAAAAGTGGTTTTGGGAGGGACACTTGTCACTTCTAGGTGATTTCAGACACCCCCCCCCTCCCAATACCACTTACCACCTCAAGGGGGGTCCAAAATACCACCTTTCCCAAAAAAACCACTTTCCCCCAATTTTTCAAAACCGCCCATTTTTTGTTTGTTTGACACCTTGTCTTGCGAAGCGGATTCTGGGCAAACGGAGATGAAATTTAAAAAACCCAAAGAGATTTTTGTTCAGAACTAGATGAATAACAAAAACCTCTTCCATATTCTACAAAGGTGCGACCAGTTGGGAGAATAGAAGCTGTCTTTCAGCCTCATTTTTCGGATTTCTGGTTTTCCTGTTACAGTCCCGATTTTGCAGGAGTTGTTACGACGATTGGGAGGTGAATTTGGTGAAACCAAAGGATGTTTTTTTCCACCACATGCCCATATACGATAATTTCCTTCAATTTTTTCCCAGGTGTCAACATTGAAGATAAACAAATGTCTGTGTGGACCCATTTTTTGCATAAATTCGGCCCGTCTTTCATGGCAAACAGTTCAGGATTTTTGGGGATTTGTTGTTATTTTTGGCGGAGGCGGTTGAATCCATATTCGAAAACTTGTTGGGGGATATCTAATATTTATTGATGTGAGTTTTATATAAAAGGGTTGATGATTGAGCTCGGGATTCATGCCCCATAGGGGATACATTGTAATTTTCTTGATGACTTTCCAGAAATAAAAATTGTAGCTACAGGATTCTTGTGTTAGACTCCTTGGTGATGTTTTTCTCTGAGTAATTGTTTTCTTTCTCTGTTAATCCATTTGATGTTTTCCTTGATCCAATCATTGAAAGAAATATTATGAACAAAAATTTTTTTTTGCACTCTGTTTCTGGTCTTTTAATGGTCTGCATGTTTTCGTCTGAAGTTGAGCATAAGAATTCTTATATGCTCCTCTGCTTGGTAGATTTTCCCTTATTTTCCTCTCCTCCACTTTCATTTAATTCAGATTGATCCAGCATTCTTTCTATCCTTCCCTATGGTGACAATGTTTACATCCTAGATAGATCCATTTTCAGAAAGGTAGACCCCATGGCCCAATGAAAATTTGAGTTTCCAATCTCTTAAACACCTCAAATCTAAAAATCCAAAATCCGAACTCATTAGATATCCTAATATCTATTCAAAAAAGTCTATATCAAATAGAGAGATCCCTCTCTGAGTCTTGGAGGGCTATATCCAATACTTGAAGTGGTTTTGATTTTGCCTCTGTGACTGCCTCCACGACCTTGGGCAAATTACAGGGTGCTAACATCTTCGACCCTATGAAAGAATATCAACAACGCGAAGTTACTATGCCAAAAGGAGATAAGAATCAGAATGGAAAGAGCAATATAGAGATGAAGATCACCAGGAATAAGGCTAGAAAACTCACTAAGAAGAGAGAACAGATAGAAAAGTTACAAAAGGTCCAAGAGGGGAATTCGTAGAGGGAAGGTTTGCAAGACTGCAACTTCGTTGGGATATCAGAACAACGCAACATGGAACTTCACTGTGGTGAAGCAATATAGTCGTTGGAAGCATTATAATCATTAGCCCAATGACCCAAACAATTAGAATAATAGTAATGGCCCAAAGACTCGCCATCAGACCGTTGACTTGCCATCAGACCGTTGGGACTGAGCCGTAACAGATAGAACCCCATTGATGAAGACCTCTCATCCATTGGAGAGATTTGTTACATTGTGTCTACTTAGTCCGTCAACTATTGCACTAAGAACACTTTTTTGAATTGTATCCAAGACAACTCATTGCTACCGCGCTATGTTTATTGATATCGACACCTATTCCATTGCATTACACACTCATTCATCCACCCGAGTTATCTGATATAAGCATGCATATTAGATGAGCTCAACACCGCAAAGAAATCCATTGAATAAGTTCTCATCGATCTCATGGCTGAGAAAGCAATGTCTACAGGTATTCAAGCATCATCAACGAGAGGAGTGCAAGCCTCTCCGTCGACTGCTCACAGATCCGGACCATCCCGACCAGCATCAGAGAAGAGAACCAAGCACAGAGATGACCTAGCCAACATAAAGTTAATCCTGACCATCTTACCAGACTACATCCCACCTCTAGCCGATGCGGTGAGTCATGAAAATGTCCTGAGGGATTTTGATTACACCATGGTTACTGCGTACCTCCTGAAGGGGATACGTGTAATTAAAACGCAGCAGGATAAGATCGCGACGTTGAAGTTCAGTGGCTTCAACATAGGAGACCGTAAGAACCATATTATGCTCGCTCCTTACAAATACTTGACCAAGACGAAGGGGAAGAACTCGAAAATAATACCCCAGTCATGAACTATGAACCTTGCGCAGTCCACCCTCTTGAATGTAATGAAGATTCTACACTTTGGAAGGCACCAGGAGGTTAACGCATGTGTTAATATCATGATCTCATGTTACCATGGTGGCTAACTATGGCTAGACCAACGCATCATAGTCGATCTGATGTTGATCCATAGGATCACCGTATTGAGCATGCAGGGACCCGACCCGCAGGACTTATACCTAGGAAAGGCTACAGATCATGCATTCACACAGAAGATCAAAGACACATATGGTGATGTAGAAAAGGGGACGCGAGGATATAAGGTAGCTTCGATCCAGAATGGCACAGTGTGCCTGGCCTTCCAGTTGATCGCAGGAAAGATCGTAAGAAAGAACAGACCTACCTAGGTCAGAGGATTCGTTGTTGACCTTGCCGGGAAATGTGTAGAAGGAATCCAAATGAACTGGGCGAAGTACTAGGTAAACTAGTTGGAATTAGACTATCTCAAAGCTCATGATCAGGGCTATGAGTTCCACTTTAGCTGGCTTTTGATCCTCATCGCATTTACCACTTGGGAGATGTCGGAAGATGCGTTTTTCCTAGACATCGATCCGTTCAAGCCACTCACTGCGAATTTCACCACGCTCTGGTACTCGAGCGATATGGGAAAACAGTGTCATTCAAACGTGGTCTTGCACACATACTATCTCCAACTTGAGAAGGCCATCAAATCTGTCCCTCAAATGATGTCAAACACCCTATACCAGTTCAGACCTCTCATGAAGTTCCGTGTAGATCAACACTTCATCTATATCACTGCATGAGAAGACGAACATAAAGAGGAGATTCAATCATACTATAAGCTCACAGAGGAGGACCTTGAAGAGATAACCAAGGATTGTTCTGCAATGTTGGATTTACTTCACACACACCTAGGATTTATTTTTCCTAAAGTTATTCCTTGTTTATTAGTCATAATTAGTCATTATCTAGTCTCCTATATTTTAGGGAAAAATATTTCACTTGGAGAATATTCTCTTTCAGTTGACTCTTAAGTTTGACTAGTTGAGTTGAGTTTGGATGTTGTATTGGTTTTGTCACCATGCAACATTGGGATCATCACCAACTCACTACTCTTTGTTCAGTCAGTTAACTGAAGACTAGTTGACTAGTTAACTCGGCTAGGTGGAAGTTCACTCCCGTAACTGCCTGAGAGACTAGACTAGGTGGCAGTTTACTCTTGTAACTGGTGGTGTGTGTCCATATCAATATAGACCACCACTATGAATCATTATTTACTCATTTATCCTATATATATTGTAAATTATTCACTCTTTGAGTGTGGAATACAGTTAATGAGAATTCTTCCATTCTTTCTATCTTACTTATTCTTTCTCAATTTCTCTCTGCAAATGTGTGCAGTATTTTCTAGCTAGATCTATTTTGTGTAGGTTCAACACATTTTCATGGTATCAGAGCTGACA
>ML779606.1:1017945-1032791 GCA_009831015.1 Picea engelmannii | reverse complement strand
TTTCACCATAAGGGGACCACTTTGGAGTTCATCCATATTTACTTCTTATCAACCATGACAAAAAAATAATGAGTCATATTTACATCAAACACTATTGGGTCCATTACCCAAACCTTTGTACTACGGGTCTTTCTTCAAGGGTTTACATCAATGACAACCAACCTTAATCAACAATTCTTTTACAAATATTGTTGATAACACTTAGTAAAAACCCTCTAATTGTTATCAAACTCTTGCTCTAATCATTGGAAAATTATCTACTCATTGCTAGAATTGTTTCCAACATCTTACACTTGTTTTTTATAGTTAATGTTGCAGTTGTCATAACTTGTTTATTTCCAATATATATTTCCAAACTGATGAAATTTTGGGACATAAAGGTTTATTGTTGAATCCCCATTGGTTTTGAGGCTTAAACCATCACAAATTGTCTTGTTTTGAGCAGGCCTAACAATTTTTTTCATTTACACTACCTTGGCAACCATTCACCATCTCATAAGACTCTCTCTCGAGCATATTTACTTTATTTTAACTCGAACTATAGGGGAATTATCCAACCACTTTCCACTTTCCATCACAGTCCCCCTAGGGTCACCTGGAAGCCTCCCTTTTGTTATATTAATCCTTCACCAAAATGAGTGGGGCATCTATTGAGGTGACAATGATAGTTGTTCCTAGTTGTGTCTCACATTTGTGGCTTGGGTTGGGATTTTCCCAAACTACAAGTTGTGCGATAACAGTCACGATTAGGGAAGGAAGCTAGCTGAGAGGATTTGGGACCCTTGTTTTTCTTGTTGTTGTGGAAAAACAAAATTCCTTGGGAAACATGTTGCATTTTTGCCACATATTTTGTGTCTCGATTTTTCATGTCCATTGTTGGGAATTTTTTTGGCACATGGTTTTTGCCTATGCTTTTCAATTCCTAGTTAAGGAATTAGTGTTGTTAACTAATCCAGGTCATTGGGTTAGGGTTGTGGATGTCGTTGGCTCCTATATGTATATTTTATTATAAACATTGTATGATTATGAATGAATATATAATATGTTGGTTTTCCTAGTTTGGGTTTATAGGGGAAAAATATCTGTGTAATGTTTGTATTTGTCATTATATCTTTTATGTTCTTTTAATGAAAATCTATTTGCAGTAAATAATTGTATAGGGTTAAAATCTACAACAAGGATGTTGCTTCTTGAGATTATTGGATTATGTTTCTGCTAGACCACTAAGGATTTGGTTGATGTAACAAAAGGACTCAAGAGATTTTTATTTATAATAACTCCCTATAGCTTCTCTAACGTCATAAAATGTAGATAGAAAAACAGAATATGCACTACCATGCTTAGAAAGAATAACATATATGCATTGATATTCCTTTATACCTAGTTGGCACTCTATACACAAAAGTCTAGAAGTGTTTAGAACTTAAATAAGTAATCTTCAATGAAAGGAAAACCATTTGGACTTAAATTCATTAACTAGTTTTCCAACTGGTGAGCTCAAATTATATTGTGTTTACCAAACACATCTTCAAGTTTTTCCCAAGGTTTATTAGGGGAATTAATTTATTTAAGGTGAAATCTTAAATCAGTAGAGTGGAAATTCTGATTATTCCACGGGCTTCATCATTCCTATTAATCCATTTGGCATACTTTTCATCATTAGTTGGTTCTTTTTCTTTTCCCAAGGTAATCTGGTACAATCATTTACTTCTTAATAAATCCTCCATATGGGATTTCCATTGGAAGTAGATGATGTTGGTAAGAAAATGATCAATGGGAGAACCCATATTAAATATGCAGAGAATATGGATTTAAACAATGAATCCGATGGTTTTTATGGAAATATCTCGAAAAAATAGGTTGTTTAAAAAAAAAGCAGTGAAAATGAACTTCATATGTTAATGTTACACCCTTTTGAAAAAAGGCATAAATTGTAAACAAAGATGCTAGAATTTTTTTGGATTGAACTGTGCAATATGTTTCGAAACGTCCAATGTTTCAAGTGAAAATTCCACCCATAATCAGGGACATAAAAACGCTTGTGATGGAAAAGCGTGTGCAACAATGTTTTTTTATAAATTAAGGGGAGGGTGACCATTGAGGGAAGGGGAAAATGAAAATAGTTGTTGAGAGTAAAATAATGATGTGAGAAATGAACAATAATAAAAAGAATTGAAATAGACGTTAAGGTGAGAATAATAAAAATTAAAAAATCTTTTGGTGGAAAAGAGTGTGCAGTCGTTTGTTTTTATAAATTAAGGGGAGGGTGACCGTTGAGGAAAGGAGAAAATGAAAATATCTGTTGAGAATAAAATAATGACGTGAGAAATGAACAATAATAAAAATAATTGAAATAGACGTTAAGGTGAGAACAATAAAAATTTAAAGTTGACTTTAAGGTGAGAGAGTGATAATATTAGGGAGATGTTTGAAAATGAATGCAAGAATGTGATGCAGACCCCATCCTCACCTTAGGGCCCGTGCGACCTCTCGGTCTAAGGATCTTCAAATTTGGGAGATAGATTATCTCTCTATCTCCTACTGAGCCCCCAAAACCAACTTCATAGGTCCTTAATTTCTCGAGCATGTCAAATGCTAGACCCGCGGACACTTTTCCTAAGCCCCTTTCAAATAACTTTTAAAAACCAAATTCGGGCCATAGCCCCCCTTTTCTACTAGTGGAAAAAACATTTGACAATGGGCGTGTCCAGGCGCTTAATGAAAACATGCCACTTAAGGGCTTCGAGCACTTTGGGCTCCGAGAGATCTGTCTTCTCAACCTTCCAAAACCGTCGAACACCAAATTCGATGAACCTCCAAAAACCTATGGGATCGATGGTCCCCAAACTCCATCAAGATCTACAACTCGTAGTGACTCTAAGATTTTGGGCTTTGGATGTTCTGCATCTTCCAACTCCTTGCACTCCTGGAGTGTCAAACCCTGAATTAGATTGGATGGCATCCAAATATTCATCAAATCTACAGTTAGCAGACACTCCGCTGCTCCAGGCATTGGGGATTTCAAAAAAAATGTTACTCCAGTCTCTCGGAGTAATGGACCAGTGGATACACACACACATGCGCTAAACAATGATCAATGGCCCTTAGGCTTCAATGGAAGGACATCCTAGATTTACTCCGGACTTCAGGAGTCTGGATGATTTTAAACCATAACCCTTCAGAAACCTCTGAATGTGGAACTAATGGAGGAAATAACCACCCTCCATGTGTCCATTTTCAATCAACTACCATGGCTCACTCCAACCTTTGGGCATTCTTACGCTACACACTTAAGTTCATGCTTCCTCCCGGAGTAACTTCTCTCTGGACTATGGGATTTCTTTCCACGTGTCTATTGTAGAGACCGAACACTTCTCCTCCATGTTCTCTCAGACCTCTCATCTCTCAGATTTGACGATCCACTGATGTGTGTCCCAAGGAAATGGACGATTGTAATTATTTTTGGCCTTTGGGGATCCTGATTCCTCCACAGTATGTACTTGAACCTCCTAAATACGCGAGGTCTGAAGGACTTCAGACTTTAAATTTGGTGCAACTTTCCCCAGATCTAAAGGTTGTTGGATCTCCGACAACCTCCTGAATGGATCTCCCTCGTTTGACCTCCAAACTGTAAATCTCTTTCCCTTTCGAGGGATCTCAGTCTCTAATCCTCCTGAGCTTGACCACATGAGGTATTTTCAAACCTCGAACTCCTCCTCTGAACACTTTAGATGATCGAGGCTTAGAAAACATTTCTAAGTCTCTTCCACTCGATACTGATACCCACTATCTCTCATTAGATTTAGAGTCCTATAAGTGACTCTCAGCCTACACACTCCTTGTGGGCACGGTACATTCCTTGCACCAAATCTCTACAAAGTTTCACCTTATTTCCCCTCAACTCCTGATTCAAGCTTGACTCGTCCTACGCACTCCTTGCAAGCACTATGCACTCCTTGCACTGAAGCTTTCAAGAAGAGAAACAATTGAAACTTATAGAAACCTCACAGGTTTCCACCCATAGCCATGAAAGCATACTTATGCATATAAACACATAAAATAAAGAAAATTGAAAGAAAACATCATATGTACTCAAATGAACTCAGAAAATGAGAACACCATATAGAAAACAGATAAGCATAGACATGAACCTTGTAGGAAGTAAAAAATGCTCTTTGTATTAATATGAGAATTCTCTTTGTACAAGTGTTTACAAAGGCTGGACTACAACAAAGTCTCATTGCTTCCTCTCTGCTCTTGATCTCTCCTCTACATCTCTCTCCTAACACTCTAGCTCCTAAAACTCTTCACACACTAATGAATTTCAATACAATATATTTTTACAAAAGAAGGGCTCCTCGAGCCTTCCCTCCAACTCACCTAACTCTCATTAATTACATTGAATTTTATTTAATGGCCATCTAGTCTGAATTGGATCTAGAGCCAACTAATTGTTATCCATTTAAGGTGACACCACATGCATCTTGTTCAATCACATGGGCTTGTATTTCCTGAGCCTCTAAACATTTAATATATTAAATTTTGCATTTAAAATTTTTAATTTAGGCTGATTTTTGAAAGGACTGGTGCATCCTCTTTGGGATATGCTCCAACCTAGTGTGTCGATGCACTTTATTTATTGACAGTTGTTGAGGTGGATAAATGATCATGCATCATACTCCCTTGCTAAAAAAATCATGAGCTCCTACTCATGGCTCCCTTGTTGTTGTTGTTGAAATCCTACAGGATCCCAAATTTGAATTTGGAGTTTTCCATCTGCTCCTATTCCTTGTTGTTGTTGTTTTCATGTTGTTTTAGGTGATCCCTTGTTGGGATTCTCTATGTTGAATGTCTCCTCTGTTGAATTCAACATCAACCTTCTTATTTGTTCAATCTCCTTTTCCATTTGGTTTACAGGTTGGCTTCGCCCCTATAGTCTTCTCTACTGCATTTCTTTTTCAACACTCTCCAACTTAAATTGTTGGATGTGTTGGCTCTGCGCCATTAACATTTATTATAGGGACCCCAATTATTCACACAGATCAATAAGATATGTGTTGTATTCTCTCTCCTCTACTGCAAATTATAACTCCTCCTATCCATCTCCCTTGAAAATAAATTTGAGTAATTCGATCGAATGTTCTTCTTCTTCTCTCATCTGTTGGGAAGATTTTAGTGTCTGCTCATTCTCCTCTTTTATGATAGTCACTATTTTTTGTCTCTCCTTTGGTGCCTCTGTAGTACACAAACTTTTACCTTCATAAAAAAATTTCCCCATGACCTCTTCCTCGGATGTTGGTTGCATCACCTCGTCACGTGAAGTACATGAACTGGACTCTACTGGACTATGTGGCAGGAATAACTCAATTACCCCAATGATAAGGAATCATATATGATCCTCCTATGTCAATTTTTCTAGCTAATATGAAATCACCTCCAAGTTCCTGAAACTTTCAGATAGTCTCACTTCATTTGTGCCCACCTGGAAACTTGATACTTTTGTCCTTCCCTCCCAGAATTCTGCGAGATCCCTCACTGATCTATGCTCATTTCCCTCCTGGAAATCTGAACTTCCACTCCTACCCTCCTGTAATTCCATGAGATCTGCAACTGATCTCATCTCATTGCCCACCTGTAAATTTGAAAGCTCATCTCTACCCTCTTGGCAGTCTACGAGATCTCTGCTTGATCTCTCTTCTTCATCACCGAGGTTTTCTCCAACTTCTAGCTCGCAAACAAAAACCATATCCTCTATGGCACTAAGGATTTCAACATGCTTCAACCACCTCATCAACTCCTGGAATTTCCACTTAGCAACTATCTTCTAGATAGGCCACCTTTGTTTCTACTTCATGGGCCACTCGTACCTCCAACATGCGTGGGTTTCTTGTTTCATTTTCAGCATTAACCTATAGAGCTATGCTCTCATCTCCTCAATATCTTTTTCCTTTTGTGATTTCCTCATCTACCAAAGGTCTTCTCCTCGACCTCGCCTTTGTCCTTCAATGGCCATCTTCACCTCTTCCTTCAATAACACAACTGGTTCTTCTGGCTCATCCCACCTGGTTGTTTTTTGTCTACTCTACAACTGAGAGCACCACCCATTTTCTCATGCAATCCACCTGGTTGTCAACTGATTGTTGCACACCTTGCAACAATCCTCCATGGAGCATCAATACTACAACTCCTTAATATTTTCCCTTTTTCCTATTGTCGACAGACAAAATAAAGCTCCGATACCATTTGATGCAGGCCTCATCCTCACTTGGGGCCCGCGTGACCTCCTAGTCTAAGGATCTTCAAATTCAAGAACTAGATTATCTCTCAGGCTCCTACTGAGCCCCCAAAACCAACTTCACGGGTCCTTAATTTCTCAAGTAGGTAAAATGATAAACCCATGGGTGATTTTCCTAAGACACTTTCAAATACCTTTTAAAAACCAAATTTGGGCCCTATCCCACCTTTGTTACTGGTGGAAACAACATGTGACCATGGGCATGGTCAGGCACTTAAAGAAAATGTGCCACTTCAGGCCTCTAAGCACTTTGGGCTTTGAGAGATTTGTCTTCAAAACCTTCCAAAAATTTTGAACACCAAATTTGATGAACCTCCGAACACCTATGGGATCGAAGGTCCCCAAACTCCATCAATATCTATGACTCACAGTGACTCTGGGAGTTTGGGCTTCAAATGTTTTTCCCGCTCCAACAACTTGCACTCCCAAAGCATCAAACCCCGAATTGGATCAGATTACATCCATATCTACGGTCAGCAAAAAATTTGTGGCTCCAGGTTTTGGGGATTTCAACAACAATGTTACTCTAGTCTCCCGGAGTAACGAACCAGTGGATACACACACACGTGCGTTAAACAACGATCAACTGCCCCTAGGCTTCAATGGACGAATGTTACATATTTACTCAAGACTTTGGGAGTCCAGATGATTTTAAACCACAACCTTTCACAAACCTATGAATTTCAAACTAATGGAGGCAATAACCTCCCTCCATATGTCCACTTTGAATTGACAACCACAACTCACTCCAACCTTAGGGCCTCCAGGAATTCTTATGCTATGCACTTAAGTTTGCGCTTCCTCCCGGAGTACCTTCTCCCCATACTATGGGATTTCTTTCCATGTATCCACTATATCCAATGGAGGAGATATAATACACTCTCCAGAGCTTCAGAAAGACCGAAAAATTCTCCTCCATGTTCTCCCGGACCTCTACTCTCCCAGATTTGATGATCTACTGACGCGTGTCCCAGGGAAATGGATGGATGCAATTATTTTTCACCTTCGGGCCTTCAGGGATTCTGATTCTTCCATGCTATGTACTCGAACCTTCTGAATACATGAGGTCTAGAGGACTTCAAAATTTATATCTGGCACAACTTTCCCCATATCTGATGGTTGTCGGATCTTTGGTAGCCTCCAAAATAGATCTCCCTCGTTCAACCTCCAAACTGTAAATCTCTTTCCATTTTGAGGGATCTCGATATCTAATCATCCTGAGCTTGACCACACAAGGTATGTTCTAACCTCTAACGCCTCCTTTGAACACTTCAGACAATCTAGGCTTAGAAAAAGTTTCTAAGTATCTTCCACTTGATACTGATACCCGCTATCTCTCTTGAGATTTAGAGTCCTGTCAGTGACTGTCGGCCTGCAAAAGAGTCTCAGTGCTTCCTCTCCCCTCTTGAGATCTCCTCTACAACTCTCTCCTAACACTCTAAATCCTAACACTCTTCACGCACTAATGAATTTCAATACAAGATATTTTTACAAAAGAGGGGCTCCTCGAGCCTTCCCTCCAACTCACCTAAGTCTCATTAATTACATTGAATTTTATTTAATGTCCATCTAGTATGAATTGGATCTATATATAACTACTTGTCAGCCATTTAAGGAGACACCACATGCATCATTTTCAAGCACATGGGCTCATATTTCCTGAGCCTCCAAACATTTAATACATTAAATTTTGTATTTAAAATTTGAAATTTAGGCTGATTTTTTAAAGGACTGGCGCATCCTCTTTGGGATATGCTCCCTCCTAGTGCACATATGTGTTGTATTTCTGGTGCATAGTTGAGGTGGAGAGATGCTCCTGCATTAGAATGAAAATAATAAAATGTATAAATATAATAATAAATAAATGAAAAGGACGTTAAGGTCAAAGAATAATAATGTTAGGTACGAGAAATTAAAGAATTAGTTAACAATGAAAAGTAGAACAAATAATAATGAAAATAATAATGTTAGGAACGAAAAATAATAATAAATTATGGATAAATGCATAAAGTTGAAAGAATGATAGATAATATAAATATATTGAAGAAATGAAATGGACGTTGAGGAGAGAAAGAAATTTTATGAAAAAAGGAAATAAAATGAGAAGAAATGAGAAGAAATGAAATAAATTGAATTAAAAATAAGATGAAAAGAAATGAAAAAATGAATTAAATTGAATTAAATATGGGATAAAAATAAATGAAAAATTATGTGAAAGAATTAACTGGGGAAGTTTCGAAAAAAGAGGAGGGGAGGTTGAGGGATAAAAAAGTGGGGGAGGAAGAGGAAAGGTTAGGAGGTGGAAGAAGGTGAAGGAGAGAAGCAAAGGATACGCTATTAAGATGGTTGAGAAAGGAGGTAAGGTTTGTCTCGCCACAAGGCTAGATGATAAATGTGTCGTCTACAAATCGAAACCAACATTTCTATTTTAGATGAAAGGAACTAAGGGATAAGGATTCAAAATGTTCCATGAAAACATTGGCCACCACCAGGGATAAGGATGAACCCATGGTTGTTCCTTCAGTTTATTCATAGAAAACCCCCTTAAAGGTAAATAAGGTGGAGGAGAGACAAATTTTGATGAGGTCAAGAGTTTCTGGATCTACTAGTTTATAGATCAGGGTTAGGGCTTTGAAAACCAGTATCTTAGTAAGAAGATAAAAAACATCAAAGATTACCATAAGGTCTTTCTCATTAAAGTGGAGATTATTGGTTTTATGAATGAAGTCGACAAAGTCTTTGATAAAGGAAGAGGTTTTCCCTATTAAGGCTTGAATCTTATCGGCTAGTTAAAAAGAGAGGGTATGATTTGGGGCTCCTATGGCACTCACTATAGGAAAAAGAGGGATTTTTTTTTTATGAATTTTGGGTTGTCCATATATCCTCAGTATTTGGGGGTTGTGGGGTACGAGAAGGTTTTGGGTGGCGAGGTCAAGGGAAGAATATTTGATATCTTTCGTAACTAAGTTGGTGATGGTGTTAATAGGGTTTTTGTGAAGATCTTTGTAGGTGGAGAAGGAAAGGAGGTATAGCATTTTAACATCGTAGTCAGCGGTATTCATAATGATTGTGGCATTAAATTCATTCAATTTTAGGATAAGGATGGAAGGTTTATCACTAAGGCTATGAATGGAGGTGAATTTTTATTTAGTAAGGTTACATTTAGGAGGTTTATGACAATAGAGTATTTTTCCACATTCTTGCCTAAGATCTTTCACTTCATGAATTGGAAAATTACAACTGATGGATTCCATGGAACATATGATATATTCTATAGGAAACCATATAGGGGCAAGGGAAAAGTTAAACCCTTTTCTATTAGTTCATGGGTGGGAGGGTCCAAACTAAAGGTGGATATATTAATAATAGTAGGAGGATAATTAGAAGAGGGTGCATATGATCCAGGTCGATATTGGTGTCCACCTACCTGTTCCATATGCCAACTGTCTCATTTGGATAATTTTCAGTTCAACACCTTTCTATATAATGGGGACATTTCTTTGTAATTGTGGGTTCTACACTTATGGGGTTGTCCTAAATCCCTACCCAACATACAGGTGGATATTGATGGCCTCCTACCTATTCCAACTGGCTTATTTGGGAAGTTTTCATGTCAACACATATTTATGTACTTTTAGGGCCATTTTGGGGCCCTAAACAATGTTTTTTGGCATGCCATAGTCAAATTATAGACGGATTCAGAGTTTAAAATCATAATGTGTATTTCTCGAAAATACCTTTCCAACGGGATATCACACGCCTATAATAGATATTGTATGAAAATGTTACTATGTCAGGAAGTTAATGTAATAACTTACCCAAATGGGGTGTTGGCATAGGGGTAGACCCAGGGTTCAAGTCTTCAACAACGCACCAACAAAGAACTAACTACCGACCCTTTTGGAAACACCTGCGAAGTAGATGAAGTCTCACCCGAGATAGAGGTAGGGGGGGTTGCAAGACTCAGGTGTCTACAACCTAGCTGGGAAACAGATATGTGATTACAACACTTAACAAGGCACTTTAGCCAATACAATGCATTAAGTTATGATTCTTATTCACATCGCATATTAACCCTAACTACAGATCAACATAGTAGTAATCAATATTAAGAACATCTATTCATTTAGCACATAGCATCAGATAAAATCTAACATTCATTCACATCATAAACATTAAGAGTCCATGGATCTGTCTATCATATATAAAAAATAATGCACTAAGAAAATAGAGACATAAATGACATAAACATCATTACACGAAGCAAGTCAACACGGGATATACATGGTTCACCCCAGTGTGGGGCTACATCCACCAACTCATCTTCTTATTTATTAGTCTCTTCCAATCTTCTTACATGCACCAAGCCATAGATCCAACTCCATAAGGGACAGGAGATCTGCGCGCACCTCACCAGATCCTCCATCCCTTAATTGGATCAAAGAACAAATCCTTACACAGTGTGTCTGCACCAAGAAATTACAAAAATGAATACACTTAGCTTTGCAAGCCTTAACTCATTCATGCACAAATCCAACTAGCCATGCACCAAGTCGAACAATGACTAGTAACTTACCATTACTACTTACATCTCTTAGCTACTTATTTATACATTACAAAAAGTGGCATAGGCATGGGTAAACCCATGGGCCGACATCCCATACCCGTTACATAAGCCCTAAAATCCCAAAAATCCCCAAAAAGGGCAAGATCCTGCGATCTCCGCTTCGCCTAGGCACTCTATCTTTGACCAGCCTATCGAAGTCCCAAAAATGGTCAAACATGACCAACGTTTCCTCAAAACCTGGTCAAGGGCCAACATGCCCCCAACACTCACCTGTGACTCATCTCGAGTCACTCTGATATGGGAAATAGTTATTCAAATGCCTCAAGATTAGCTTGAGCTACCATGACTTACTCCTTTGCCAGAGCCTCCTACTCGGTGAACTCCTGGATTACTTACTCAGTTACATTCCCTTCTAGGCATTGTTCTATTGTCATGACCACATGTTCCAACTATGATCCTTGTCCCTCAATATCTTTGAAAATTGTGCATGCTTCATCCTACACTGGCTGGAGTCTTTATGTCACCTCCATAACTCTTCTCTGGATGGAAGTGACCTACTGTTGAATTGCGCACTGCTCCTATGACCTTTTCATATTCTCCATGGTCGTAGGCAACTTCAGTTGCGCTGGCACAATCAATGCCTGCTACTTCACCTCCTGGAGCTGTGACTCCAATATCCTTAGCTCCGGGTCTTATGCATGGTGCTCGTAGGTCTGTGCACTTTGGTCACTTAGTTTCTTTCATTCTAAAGCCAACGCCCTGATTCTTTCTACTGCGATCCTAATAGTTTCTTCCCTTTGATATTGCACTTATTTGGGAGTGCTCGACACTGCTTGAATTTATAGCTCTGCTAATTTTTCTTGAATTTGTTGAATGGCCTCAGCAATCTTCCCCACTTGGCTCTCGGTTGTCTCTTCTTCCATCTATGCCAAGCTCAACATAGAGTGAAGTCCTCTAGTTACTGCCTCTCTAAATGCAATCTTCTCTGCAAGTAGTTGTTCGTTCTCTTTTTGGATATTCTTTTTTCCCTCTTCTAACTTCTCCCGAAGGTCATATTTCTCTTGTTGTGCAACCCGAAGTTTCTCTAAGGCCTCCTTCTTTTCTTTCCTCAAGGCCTCGGTGGCCTGCTCCTTTTCTTCCTGGACTCGACGAAGTCGAGTCTCTGCTGCATCTGCTAATCTTCATAGTTGGGTGGGATCATCCCCCAATTCTACACTTTCTGCTGAGGATGGCGCAGTAGACACTGCACGACTCGACGGGATAGCTTGCTAGATGTATTTCAGTTCTTTTTTAATCATGTCATACAGTGTTTCTTTCTTTGCTTCATGTCTCTATAGGATATCCTTTGAGGCATATTATACAACTATGATGATGATCTTGATATAATCCATTGTGAGCACATTCTGTGACTGAGGCTTAGTGACTCGGGATTTCTTTCGTGCTGAGGGTTTCTGTGGAGAACCCTTCCTTTTATTGGACGTTTCAGCCTCTGTAAGGGAATCCTTTGGCGGTGTTATTTCGCCCTTATATTTATTGTATTCTTCCCCTTCCTCCTCTTGGTTTACTTCGTTGCCTCCTCCTCCTACAGGTGAGTCAGGTGTAGTTTCCTCCGATGCATTGTTTGTTTCCTCACTGTCTACGTCCCGCACTTCCTCCTTTTTCTTATTTCTCTTTGTGTTGCTTGGCCCGTCATAATCAGTCTAGGTGACTAAAGGGATTCCAATGTTGTCAAGGTTCGAGAGATCGGTTTGCTCGATTGCTACAAGGAATACAGCTAGTCGTTCCTTGGTTATCTCCTCCATGTCTTCATCGATCAATTTATAGTAGGAATGAAGCTCCTCCTTGCTTTCATACTTATGCGCAATGATGTAAATGAAGTGTCTGTCTGCGTGAAAATTCTCTAGCGGCCTGTATGTATGCAGGGTGTTCGGGGTCATTCGGGGGAATGATTCAATGGAACGCTTGAGCTATAGGTAGTAAGCATGGAACACCACATTTATTGCCATTGCTTTGCCATGTCGCTCGTATACCACAAGGTGGTGAACATCGCGGCCAATGGTTTCGATGGATCGACTTGCAGGAATGTCACTCCCTCCAGCATCTCCCAATAGACAAATTCAATGAGAATCAATAACTAGTTGAAGTTAAATTCATAGCATTGGTCCTGCACTTCGTGGGAGTCCTTCTCTAATTCATTGAAGATGTAGCTCATCCAGTTCATCTACATTCCTTCGACACACTTCTCTGAAAGTTCGAATATGAGTCATGTTACTTGCATAGGACGTTTCTTTCTGACGAGATTTCCTGCTATCAAATGACAAGCTAGGCACACTTCTCCATCCAAGATGGAGTCTACCTTGTATCCTCTCTTCCTCTTCTCCACATCACTATATGCTTCCATTATTCACTATGCGATCTGATGTCTTTCCTGGGTAGAACTGGTGAGGGTCTAGTCCTTGCATGCTCAATCCAGTGATGAGGTGGATCAACGCCAAATCCATAGTGATGCGCCTATCCAACCAAAGGTAACCTCCATGGTAGCATGATAGAAGGAGTTTAACACACACGTTAACCTCCTGATGTCTACCAAAGTGGGGGATCTTCATGACATTCAATATCGTAGATCTCACAATCCCCTTGATCCATGGTTGGGGAACTATCTTGGGATTCTTCCCAGTAGTCTTAATTAGCTAGCGATGTGGTGCGAGCATTGCATAATTCTTCTTATCGTTGAGGTTGAAATCACTTATCTTGAGAGTTGGGATCAGTCCCAACTATTGTCTGACTGCACGTATCCCCTTCGGGAGGTACACAATAATCAATGTGTACTCAAAATCACATGGGAAGCCTTCACGACTAACCATGCCAACCAAGGGTAGGATGTAGTTGGGAAAGACCGATGACATCTTCTTTGTGTTTGCCAGATCGTCGCAGTGCCTGCTGTTATCATTGAAATTTCGTCCGCACATGGCGACAAGAACTCAACATCGTCAAACAACAATGAAGTCATTCATGGCCCTGAATTAATCTCACAGCATTCAAAAAAGGTCAAGAACTATACAATGTAGTGAAAAATTGAAGAGCGCTTTACAGAAGTTGGGCGCACGTGCACATGCGCGGAACATAAACGTAGCATGTGTGCATACGCGCACGATGTGCGGCTGTTAGCGCAAAAAGTCATGCACCTACTAAACGACGCATTTATGAATATGGTCAACCTCCCAACCACTTATGGTTCATCTCCCAAGTTGATTTGACCTCCAAATCCAGGCTGGATCCGAATGGTGGGCTGGTCAAAGACCTAATAATGCCCTAAATGGCCTCTTTTCACACTACAAGGCAATTACACAAAAGCCCAAAGCAATGCTATAAAAATCCATGAATGCACCTCATTTGCTCAAGGAATTCTAACTAATGTTATGCTGCCTAGATTGTTTTAAAGACTCCTTCCTTGACAAGAACACATTGGCACCATTTCATTGAGCAATCCACCTCTCCATTGAGTGGATTTGCAAAGAGTTCTTTCACCACTATTCTCATTTTCTTTGTTGTAAGGAGAGCAAGCTTGTGAGGGTCCAAGAGCCTTCCCTTGGAGGAAGAAGGGATTCATTGTCCCCTTTCTTCTTGGTGCTTTGATTTCATTAATAGACCAGCCTATTACATTGGTGACATGGGTGTTTTTGTTTTTGTTATCTCTATGTCCCTATGCTTATGGTTTTAGTTTGTATTAGTTTAATTATTGCTTATGGTTTTAGTTTGTATTAGTTTAATTCTTGCTTATAGTTTTGTTTTTTTTCTCTAACTCTTTCCTCTACAGCTGTCATGCTTAGCAAGACCCAACTGGGCATGCAAGCACCTCTTATTTTCTCACCAAGGTGACGAAAAGGGTGCAACAGATTGGCGACTCCACTAGGGAAAGGTATCAAATTCCTACCTCATTTGGGTTTATTTTTCTCTTCTTTTAGTTTGTTTAACTTGCAGGTG
>ML779606.1:988562-1002952 GCA_009831015.1 Picea engelmannii | reverse complement strand
GCCTGACACCTACGAACTCAAAAGTTAGGTAACCACATTTCACGAGATGATCGTCGACATATTCTCCATCAGGCCCCCCGCTATCTCCTCATCGGAGACATCCTATACCGGCGGGGCGTTGACACCATTCTTCGTCGATGCCTGACTATTGACGAGGTCGAATGAGTCTTAAATGACTGCCACAATGACGCATGTGGGGGGCATATTTTGGGTATATCCACTGCTCAAAAGATTATCCACGTCGGTTACTTTTGGCCTACCTTGTTTCATGATTGCATTCATGCCGTGAAACGATGTGAGCAATGTCATCTCTATGCCAACAAAGCCTGAGCTCCCCCCGCTCTTCTTCACCCTGTCATTACGGCCGACCCTTTTTGTAAATGGGGTATCGAATTTATGACTTGTAATCCTCCCTCCAACAATGGTTACAAATACATTATTGTCACCATTGATTACTTCACCAAATGGGCCGAAGCTATGCCCACTTTCAACAACATCGCTGACACTGCAACGTGCTTTTTCTTTAACCACGTCATATCCCACTTTGGAGTACCACTCCAATTCGTTTCCGACCATGGGAAACACTTTAAGAATGAGATATTCGTTGAACTCTCATATCAGTTTGGCTTCTCTCACGAGTTTTCCTCACCATATTACCCTCAGTCAAACAGACAGGTCGAGGCAGTTAACAAAGTCCTCAAGACCATGTTACAGCGCACAGTTAATAAACATAAAACCAATTGACATCATATGTTATTTTCTGTGCTATGGTCTTATCGAACGGCAGTGAAGACTGCTACTGGGTTCATGCCATTCCATTTAGTCCATGGGATTGAGGCAACTCTTCCCATTGAGTGCAAAATCCCCACCTTACGCACCACAATTGAGCTATTACCTGACACGTCTCCAATGGAGCAGCGCTTGCTGAACTTGGCATCTCTGGATGAAGATCGTCGATATTCCTTACAGAACAACGAGGAAGCTAAAAAACAATCCAAGGCTACCTTTGATCGCCATGTCAACCTTCGATCGTTCCGCGAAGGTGACCTTGTCCTGGCTTATGATATCGCTCATGATACCTTTGGCCACGGAAAATTTGAATCACTTTAGCATGGCCCTTACATTATCCAACATTGCCTCACCAAAGGCGCATACATCCTGGCCTCCCCCGAAGGCCTCTCTCTCAAGGAACCCGTCAATGGGTTATATCTCAAGAAATTTTATGCTTAAAAGTAGTCATTCTACTTTAGGTTATTTCTTTTTTAGTGTTTTTAATATTTTTTCTCCTTCCCCCTCGTCTAAAACTATCCTTTGTGCTATTGATAGATGCCTCCTCCACCATCTTACCACATTGGTTACGCCGACGGTGCCAGTCGTTGGACGTAAAATCTCGCTTCGGCTACTTGGGCTCTCTACACCCCCTCACATGAAATGCTACATTCAAGCGTCATATGTTTGGGGCTAGAAACCAACAACCAAGCTAAATACACTGCGGTCATTGACCTCCTGGACGACGCCCAACGTCATCATATTCATCACCTTAGCGTATTCCTCGACTCTCAACTAGTCGTTCTCCAGCTCAACAATGTATACCGTGTATGCGATCCGTGCCTCTTTCGCAAATACCTGCAGGTTAGGCTGTTATCTCGACATTTTGATTCCATTATATTTACACATATTCCAAGACAATTGAATCAAACAACAGATCAAATAGGTAACATGGTGTTAGATTGTCATATCTCACATCAAGCTACACATACATAAACCTCTCACAAAAACCTGTCACAGCATATATATAGAATAGACATCATCAAAATCATCAGCAAAAAAAACATGTAGACACCAGATGAATCTCAAAATATGTATACTCATGTATATATAAAATCCTATCAGGCCATCTGAATGTTTACATACAAAAATACATGTATCCGCGGGCCAATACAGCACCTCGGTACAAAAAATGGGCTCACCAGCCTATATACAACAAAAAGAAATATATACATCGTGCACCACTCATGGTTCCTCTATCACACCACCACCTGCCCCTCCCTTAGGTGGTGGCGGCCCACCACCACCTGCCCCAGGCGGTGGTGGTCCACCCACAGGACCCTCCTGCCCAGGCGACAGACATCCACTCGTCATAGCAGCAAGCACTGCTGCTCATCGCACTATGGCCCACCATGGTGGCGGCACCCCCACACACTGCTCCAGGAAACTCTCGTCCTAGATACTCATCCACATGCCCTCCGACACGTCCTGTCAAACCGTCTCCAGTCGACGGCGTATGTCATCATAATCCACTCCGGCCGCCGTCGGAGGAGCTTGTGATGGCCCCGCACCAGGGTCATCGAACCAGCACCTCCTCTCTACCCTCTCGGGCTCCGCTGGTTGCCCTGCGGCATCCTCCCACTGACGTCTCTCTGTGTGTGGTAGTCTCTCCAGCTCTCGACGAGCCAACGCTCTCTGCATCTCCACCTCGTGCCCGCACGGTGCCACATCTGCACATGCAAAAAACAACAACAATAGATAGTATCAGCATCTATATCATATACATATGGACTGATATCTCAAAAGACAACATAAACCAAAACATTCACACCAATACTAAACATACCCTCGATGGTCAAACGCCTCCCATGGAGGTAGCACCATGTCCGAGTCACCCTGGAAGTCCACCCCAGCATAGGGGTACCAAAGTATCACCTGCGGCATCTGCCACCATATCTCTATCGCCTCTGCTGAAAAGAAGTGGCCCCCTTCACCACCACCGTGACGAAGCAAAACTGTCGACCATCGCCTCAATCGCGGCTCTCGCGCCCCCGACATCTCCAGTAAAACCCTCGGGTGCAACATCGACACCCTTTCTAATAACCAGGCCACTAGGATGGACCCAAATGCAAACTCCCCCGCACCTATGGACCAACAATGGTCTAACTGCACCACCATCCTCGCATGCAGCGTCAGCCCCCACGCGAGCCGCTCACCGACCACCACTCTCTCTAGCACCAATAGTTGGCCACCACTAATCCGCTGGTTCGCAAGTGACCCATATATTCGAACAATCATTGCTGCTATACATGGATGTGCCAGGGAGTCTATCGCATTGATTCTCACCACAGTCCCAGACATAAAGTCCTGACCTGAGCAGTATCTCTGGCCAATATCGGCCAGCAAAATGGTCCTGGGAAACACTGGCTCCGCCGGTAGGGGCGTTCCCCAAAAGGGGAGCCCAGTCAAGAAATAAACATCCTCCACCGCCGTGAAGGGGATCTTCTCTCCTCGCACGAGGAAGCAGTGCAGCTCCGGAATCCACATATGGATCAGGAACTGCAGCAGATAATCCTATGCCCATATCAACGGGAACTCAAAAAACTTTAGCAACCCACAGGTTGCCAAAGTCGCACGCACGTCGGGCCCCTCAATGGCCACGACGTCTCGTAATTGGGCTTAGTCTTTCTCTCTCCACCGCACTGGAATCGTCACCACGGTCCACCTGCAGACAACACAGAACCCTATGTCAGCTCATGCAACCATCAATNCATCAAAAAAAAAAAAAAAAAAAACACTCATTTTTTACCCTTCAACTTTGCCTCCTAGGCGCGGTTTTTGTTACCCACAGACGTGCACACATGTGCGCCTATTCATTACACAGGTGTGCATATATGCGCACCTGTTCATTACATAGGTGCACACATATGCGCACCTGTGCACTGCACAGGTGCGCATAAGTGCGCACCTGTTTGCTTCACAAGCGTGTCTCTACATGTGCATGTTCACCATACAAGCGCGCACAGATGCATGCCTGTCAAACCCATAGGCATGCACTGGTGCGCACCTATTCAACTCACAGGCGCGCCCTTCAGGTGCGCCTTAAATTCTCCCTACCGCGCACACATGCACATATATTCGGTGTACAGGCGCGCACATATGCGCGCCTATCACCAAATCGCCTGTGCATGTGGGGCCCACAACCCCTAAATACCCTTGTATGGCCCTCCGTACAAACCCTGCCCAAAAATTGAAAACCTATTTCTATGCAGGATGATTAGGCCACTAACCTGATACTCGTAAATCCTCAATCGGCTGCCTCGTCGTCCCCGAATCTACAAATCTCCTATGAAACTGCTCGTCCACTCACTATTGCAGCAAGTACAAATGAGGTGGCAATATGGGCCCTACAGCTATATATAGTCCTTTTTCCAAACTTCCACTCACCATTCCGGGAGCCCAAGGTGTCCATTTTTCAAACCATCTTCAGCCACGAGATCAACATCACGTCACCTACATCACAGTAGTCGTTGGGTCTCTTTTCATCCTGAGCCCCCGTTGCACCTTTTTTTCATATCATGGTCAGGTACGCACGCGCATAGTCACATTTATCAAATACATGCTCATCTCTTTGATTCTCTTCAGATGTTGTTCACTTTGGGTATTTGGTTGTCATATGTGCAGGTACTTGATCATCACCCATCAACACCACCCCTTCAGGTATATACTCAGCACTGGCATGTAGTCTTTCCTGCTGTATCGCATTTACATTTCCAGTCACACCCTCTGATATTGGCCTCTAGGATCCCCATTCCCGGCTCTGCAGTACCCATGCCTCCATTTGCACCTTCGGTACTGTTACTCGGTAGCATTCTTACCCACATGAGTTGTCCCATTCATAGCACCTTTTGGCACTTTTGACACTCATGTTGTTCTTCATTACCCTTTAGGGATGGGAGTCCCGATAGTCTTTCATCATGTCACGAATCAACCACATACTTCTTCTCCTCATTTTTCTAGCCTTCCGACATGGACTCCCAGATTATCTCTTTATGGTTCTATTTTTTACCTGCACCTCCGCAGCATCATTAACCCTCCATTTCATCCACAATCAGTTTGCCCATCTGCGAACCTACCTTCATTTCACCTACCTCATACAGAAACTCACCAATGGGGCCCCCACCCTTCATCAGTCTCCCAAGAACATTATGCCCTACGTGGGCCACCCATATCACATTGGGGCACCCATTTCTGTATTTGTACATTTCTCCCCAATTATTCATTATTTATTGTACAAACGCCTTTATTTCCAGTCATTACATTCTCTTTTTGTCGTCACCTTTGGCAACTTGCTTCCTTCCCTTTTTGGCCACATGCAACCCATGTCACCCTTGGTTGGAGCATTACTTATCATCTACCCTTGCCAGCATCGTCCATCTCTTCAGAGTACCCCACAGGTCACTTATCTCTACCCTCTGAATTTGTTCACTTTGTCCTGCCTTTGGCACAACTTATCACCGGTCTTGTCATCCCCATGACACTCGACCTCGTTACACGGTTGCAGCCACTCTTTATCTCATACATCCTCCAACCAAGGGCAATATTGAGTCTCCCCACTTCTTGACTTCGTCCATGTACCTCTGCCCATTCCTCACCTCGGTAGATTCCACGAAGCCCTTTTGCTTCTGGGAGTCGCGTTCCCCTTTTGTCGACATCAGCACAATTTTCCGGAAGGGCGACAATATCTTGATTCTCATTCTCCATTCAATGAGAGATCTCAGATGACACAAGATGAACCACCATTGCTCCCTGCTATCGTTGGCCCCCATAACATTTGACACCAACACTTTCTCATGTTATGGTGGGTCTTACTTTGCGACTATTGCAGTTATTTCTATCATTTGTCGAAGACCTCTGAACTTGGTAGGGCCATCAATGTCCGCATCATCGCCACTACTTATTACCGCGATCATTGCCTATTATTCCGAGTATGTTCCTTTGCAGAATTGTCTTCTGCTTTTCTCATCACTGCCCCCGAGGGTGATGCAGTTGTCTACACCAACACTTCAATCATCTTTTTTTAGAGTTACATAACATGAGCATGGGGCATGCCCGCCTCGTTTGTACATAGTTTTCTATTTTGCACACCTCATAGAAGGTCAGGTCCTATAGGTTCCTTTTTTCCTCCAACGGATCACTCTGAATGATCCCACTCTTGCTATATCTTACAACAACATTCTTAGTAGAAGAAACATTGATGGATTTCAGCTATACGTATGCTCCTAACCTCATCCATCAAGGGGCATCTGTTATCACTGAAATTTCGTCCGCACATGGCAACAAGAACTCATCATCATCAAACAGCAATGAAGTCATTCATGGCCCTGAATTAATCTCACAACATTCAAAAAAGGTCAAGAACTATACAAAGTAGTGAAAAATTGAAGAGCGCTTTACAGAAGTTGGGCGCGCGCGCACATGCGTGGAACAAAAACGTAGCATGCGCGCATACGTGCACGATGTGCGGCTGTTAGCGCAAAAAGCCGTGCACCTTCTAAATGACGCATTTATGAATATGGTTGGCCTCCCAACCACTTATGGTTCAACTCCCAAGCTGATTTGACCTCCAAATCTAGGCTGGATCTGAATGGTGGGCTGGTCAAAGACCTAATAATGCCCTAAATGGCCTCTTTTCACACTACAAGACAGTTACACAAAAGCCCAAAGAAATGCTATAAAAATCCATGAATGCACCTCATTTTCTCAAGGAATTCTAAGTAATGTTATGCTTCCTAAGTTTTTTTAAGGACTCCTTCCTTGACAAGAACACATTGGCACCATTTCATTGAGAAATCCACCTCTCCATTGAGTGGATTTGCAAAGAGTTCTTTCACCACTATTCTCATTTTCTTTGTTGTAAGGAGAGCAAGCTTGTGAGGGTCCAAGAGCCTTCCCTTGGAGGAAGAAGGGATTCATTGTCCCCTTTCTTCTTGGTGCTTTGATTTCATTAATAGACCAACCTATTACATTGGTGACATGGGTGTTTTTGTTTTTGTTATCTCTATGTCCCTATGCTTATGGTTTTAGTTTGTATTAGTTTAATTCTTGCTTATAGTTTTGTTTTTTTTCTCTAACTCTTTCCTCTACAACTGTCATGCTTAGCAAGACCCAACTGGGCATGCAAGCACCTCTTATTTGCTCACCAAGGTGACGAAAAGGGTGCAACACCTACTTCTTTGCTCCGTTGCGGTTCGGGATGGCACAAATCAACGTCCAGTCGAGGGGAATTCTTGCAATCTTCCCATCGATGATGCCTGTATACCTGCAGACATGACTTTATCAGTCATAAGGTCGATCAAGATCTCTTCTACAAATTTCTCTACTGCGCTAAGGTTGCTCGACATGCACACTCGTAATCAAAGAACTTGGGTAGGTGAACAGACAAGGTAATTAAATGGATGGAGAGGTCTAGAAAGTACAACATGATACAACATGTTCTCAGTTATCTCAGGTAATAAAAAGTGGAAAAAGTGGTCCCGACGCAACATATGATGGTTTAAATAAGCAATGTCTTAACAGATTTCTCCAACGGGAAGGAATGCCTCAATAAATACGATTCCATCCATTATAGTATGGTCTCAACAGTCCAATGCCGGTCTTTCTGGAAATAACTATGGTTCTAGCCATTCTTGAGCGTCGTTCTAATGGTCGAGACACCTCCAATGGTCATATAGCTTCATCATGGTGAAATTCCATTGTGCATTTTTCTGCTATTTCGACAATGTTCAAGTTCTGCAAGCCTGCCTTCTGTGAAGTCTTCCCTGGAACTTCCAACAGTTTTTCTACTTTTGCTTTCTTTTTACTAAGATTTCTGGCTTTTTTTCCTGTGATTTGATTCTCTCGATTCCTCTTTCCATTCTCATTCTTATTTTCTCTTAGCGTAGTAACTACTCACTGCTGAGGGTCTTTCAAAGGGTTCGGGTGTAATACTTCTTCTCTTACTACTTCTGGGGTAGGTTCTCTTCTCTCCTGAATGGATAGGTTTTTCAAGCCTTCCTGCATTCTTTCAAATTCGACAGCTAAGTCTCGGGCCCTCAATTTCTTCAACTTATTCCCTTGTTATTCTATTAATCGCACTATTTTCCTAGTCATGAAGTCCCTTAATTCCTGCTTTTTCTGTTCTGTGGCTTCTTCCTCCACTTGTCTTCATATCTGATCTTTCTCAATCTAGGTCTTTCCTAACAAAAGTACAAAAGGGGCATTGTTTTCAACAAACTTAATTACTTCAAATTCTTCTTTGGTCGATGTTCCATGAGTAATCATAGGTATATTAGTAACTCTTCCACATAGGATTATCATCTTTCCTTTAAACAATTATGTCCTTCCCAATGAAGGAATCATAGCATGTTTTCCCAAAATTTCCCAAGTGCTTTCTGGCATAATATTCACATGTGTTGCCTCATCCAAAACATAATCTATGTCGAAGTCTTCTATTCTTATTTCTATGCACTGCTTCTCTTTTAAGATCTCTGGTAAACTGATGTCTCTATGATCATTCAATGTTTCTTTCAGGTATAATAACACAGTCTATGATTCTTTCTAGTTTTCTAACATATCCTTAGTTTCTTGACCTTCTTCATGGTTTTCTTGTCTCATGTTCATCTTTTCAACTTTAGCAATCATTCTAGGGAAATAAAAAACCTCATGACCAATAGATTTACAACAAAGACAAGTAGGACCAGGGCATTCCTTAGGGATATGTCCCGGTCTTCTGTAGTTATAACATAGTGTCAATCCTCTCTTTATTTTAAACGATCCCCAACCTTTTTTGTACTACGCACTAGTATCACAGTGATGGACCTGCAATCTGCAAACATTCTTTCTAGGGTCCTGCATCCAGTTGTTAGTCCAAAAATTATTTCTATGCACAGGAATAACATATCTTTCACTATCTCTATCAAATTTATTCAGATCAAATTTTCTTTCATCTAGTTGTGACCTAGTTTTTAGACTAGGACAAAATCTGTCAAACATACCTAGATTCATATTTCTGAAGAAAACATTTCCAATTATCTTACCTTTACGAGAGAACAAAGATTTAAGATCTTACCTCTTTTCTTCAAGTCGAGTAGAATACTGCACACTACAACAACAGATCTATGCACATAGATTTTTATTTTCTTCAGTTCCCAGCAATCACAATTTCAGGTCTTGACAACGGAACCATTTGTTGGCACATGGGAAGACCTAGGGCTCAATGCTTCAACAATGCACCAACAAAGCCCTAAATACTGGTCCTTTAGGCAACACTTTCAAAGCATATGAAATCTCACCTGAGGTAGAGGTAGGGGGGTTGCGGGACTTAGGTGTCTACAACCTAGCCGGGACACAGATATGTGATTACAACACTTAACATAGCACTTTAGCCAATACAATGCATTAAGTTATGAGTCTTATTCACATCACAAATTAACCCTAACTACAAATCAACATAGTAGTAATCAAGATTAATTACACATAATAATTTATCACATAGCATCAGAGCAGATCTAACATTCATTCACATCATAAACATTAAACGTCCATGGATATTTATATCATATATCAAGAATAATGAAATAATCAAATAAAGACATAAATGACATAAACAACATTACATGAAACACATAAACACATGATATACGTGGTTCAACCAAGTGTGGGGCTACGTCCACCAACTCTTCTTCTTATTTATTAGTCTCCTCTAATCTTATTACATGCACCAAGACACAGATCCAACTCCACAAGGGACAGGAGATCTGCACACACCTCACCAGATCCTCCTTCCCCGAATTTGATCAAAGCACAAGGCCTTACACAATCTTTCTGCACCAAGCACTTACAAAAATGCTTACTCTTAGTTCTACAAGCCTTAACTCATTTTTTCACAAATCCAACTAGCCATGCACTAAGTTGAACAATGACTAGTAACTTACCATGACTACTTACATCGCTTAGCTACTTATTTATACATTACAAAAAGGAGCCTAAGCATGGGTAAACCCATGGGATGACATCCCATACCTATTACATAAACCCTAAAAGCCCAAAAATCTCGCAAAATGGGTGAGATCCCATGACCTTCGCTTCGCCTGGGTGCTCCATCTTCAACCAACCTATTGAAGTCCCCAAAATGGTTAAACATGACCAACGTTTCCTCAAAACCTGGTCAAGGGCCAACACGGGGCCCACATGACTTTTGGTGTTTCATCTCCTAGGGTTAGTTTTTTGGATGTCTTGGGTTTTGGCATTCATGTTTATCATAAAAATTCCTTCAAAGCCTCATTGTAATCATCTTCTTGTGAATGAGAGTAGCAGTCACATCTCTTCTCAGAGATAAAGATTCCACCATTCTAACGAGTTTTGCACTCTATATTTTTATAGTCTTTTTACAATTCTTTCATTAATAGAAATCAAGTATTGTTGTATTTCTCTATTTCTGGAAATTTTCATGAGTATTTCATTGTAATATCTATGTTTTCATTTCATTCTGAAAAATAATATGGATCAATGTTATCAGAGCATGCTTCTCTTGATCTCTTTTTAGCGCATGTCCCCGATGAGGTTAGAGTATAGCCAGTTGGGTCTTGAGCTTGTCTCTCTTTAGGAAAAGCACTCTCACACACCCAAGAAACCATCGATGGCAGGAGAAAAGAAAAATGGCAAAGTAGAATATTCTATTAACATGTTGCTTGAGCAAGCTCTTGCGCAACAAAGGGACGAAATGATGGAGAATTTTGCACACATCCTTCAACACTTGTCGATAGAAATAGGCAAATCTTCATCAAGAAAAAATTTTGGAGGAACCTCTCCCTTCAAGGTACAAGTTAATTTTGATATTCCCATATTTGAAGGTCAGATAGATGCAGATGCCCTAGAAAAATGGTTAAATCTATTAGAAGGTTATTTCTCTGTTCAAATTTTTTTTGATAGGGAAAATATCACCTTCACACTCCTCAAGGATCTTCCCCATGTCAAACATTAGTGGGAAACTTAATGGAAGAAAATTTCCACAGAGGAATCTGGAATATATGGGGTCGATCCCACTTGGTGTTTTTTTGTGGATGCGGTCAAGGAACAATACTATCATGTTGATAACTATGAAGATAAGTACATGATATGGGCCACACTACGACAAGAGAAGAGACAAACAATGTCAGAGTTCAAAAATACTTTCCATGTCTTACGAACCAAGATGGGTATCAAAGACACTGACTAGCAGTTGGTTCTGAAATACCGTGGGGATCTACATAGTGTTGGACAACTGAGAGGGGGGCGGTGAATCAGTTGTTACCGTTCTTAAACAATTATGCTTCTTTTAAACTCTTTGCTGAGACACCAAATGATGATTACAATAATGCAGGGAAATAAACAATGGCACATTCAAAATCAGTCACATATATGAGAAACAAAGAGACAGATATTTCCTGAGGAAACCCATACAGGGTAAAAACCTCTTTTTCTTTATATGATAAGTAATGGTTACAATCTTTACATTATCATACATATGAGCTCCAACTCATAATGAGGCTACAACCTCTATTTAGAAAGTTGCAACTTGCTGAGAGCACCAACTCTCTGTTTTCTCTAGCACCCACTAGAAGGAAGCACCAACTCCCTGGTTTTTCTAGCACCACCTAGAAGGAAGCACCAACTCCCTTGTTTCTCTAGCACCAACTAGAAGGAAGCACCAACTCCCTGTGTTCAAGAACCCACTTGAACCTTTGAGGGCAACAGTCCTCCCTAGCACCTCCCAACCACCCTTAAAAATAAATCTTTGCTTATGAAACTTATTACAGTGATATAATGTTCAACAATGGCTTACCCGACTTATCACTGTTCTGCTGTATTTCTTTGCTCTGTCTGCCTCATTGCCTTTCTGCTCACATCCCTTGCACTGTCTGGTCTTCTTCTTTTTATGCTCTGTGCTCCATCTCCATTCTCTGCACAGTTCCTCTTCTTTTCTATTCAACTGCTGCACTCTCCTCCTTCTTCACACCTAAATTACCTTTACCAACAACCCTCACTACAACCTCCAACAGCAACAACAACCCAATCTCTTATATGTACCATGTATTTATAGCTTATGTGCACCTTGTGCATGCAATGTTCTCCATGCCTCTACATGCATACTCTCTGTCATTATCCTCCACCTCTCGAGTGCTCTATCTGATCATCATCGTGACCCTTCAGCTTCTCTGGTGGTTCCCCCTGCGTGTCCAGTATCACTGGGTGTTATGCTGAGATTCCTCAGCCTCTCTGGCAGTTGAGACTCTTCGTCTTCTCTGTGACAGTTGAGCTCACCTTCTCTGTTTCAGTTACAACCTCAATCCCATCCAGTTGTCAATCGCCTCCATGAGTCATCTTCATTCCACTAACAGATTCCATGTGACTCTTCTGCTCCTCTAGAAATCACACCGAAGTCTCTTCGCATCCTCTGGTAGAACCCATCAATCGTTACTGGCAGTTTCACTGTGTCATGCAATAGTAGCCCTCTGTTCTTGTTCAAATTCACCTGCACCGTTGGATTAACTCTGAAGGGTATTGTCGTTATTTTCCCGTTTCGCACTTTTGCTGCAAACTTATGATCTTCATCGACCCTGATCGACGGTTCATGATCTTGATGAATCAACGATCCTGATCTTCTCGCAATCTCACATCTCGCGATTCCTGTGATGGAGGTTCTCATCACTCCAAGTCGCGATAGGCGAGGCTCCGAGATGGAGCTCAGATCAACGGTCCACGTTCTTGGTGTATTGACAGTCAGGATATTATCGTGATCTCACATCTCGTTGTTTCTTCGCTGGAGATTCTTGTCACTCCAAGTCGTGATAGGCGAGGCTCCGAGATGGAGCTCAGATCAACGATCCACATTCTTAGTAATTCGACGGTCCTGATCTTCTCGCAATCTCGCATCTTGCGATTCCTGTGATGGAGGTTCTCGTCACTCCAAGTCGCGATAGGCGAGGCTCCGAGATGGAGCTCAAATCAACGGTCCACGTATTTTGGTGTATTGATGGTCAGGATCTTATCGTGATCTTGCATCTCGCTTTTCCTTTGACTTTCCAGTCAATGATATGACGATCTTTCGCCACGTGTCCTCTTGATCCAACGGTCCACGATTAACTCGCTATCTCGTATCTCATGAATCTGGAGATGAATCATCTCGCCTCTCCAAGTCGTGATCTGTGAAACTCCGAGATGGGGTGTGATCAACGGTCTGAGTTTGATCATGGCTCAATGGTTGCGATTGAATTGAAATATCGCATTTCACAATTTCAGATTTCTTGTTGTCAATTGAATTGGACATTTCAAAGTCCCGATCCCCGATTCTCCGATGAAGAAAATCAACGATCCAGATCTCATTCTTGCTTTAACGGCTGTGATTAAATCGTGAAATCGGATATCGTGATTTTGGGGTTCTTGTTGTCAAGTGAATTGAACATTTCAAAGTCCCGATGCCTGTCGGGACTTCTCTTCTTTCTCCCAAGGCTTATCTCCCTCGCAGCTTCTGCACCCTGCACTAAATCTAATGGCTCTCGCTGCGTTCGATCATTCACTGCTTTCGATCATTCACCTCTCTGAATTTGTCTTCTGTTTGCCTGTCATCTTCACTGTTTCCATTAATGACAAGCATTCGTTGTCTGTTCACTGAATTTGCCAACAATATCCCCGTTTGGTATTGATGGCAACACTTACATTCAGACCCAACTCTAGACCCAACTCTCCTCTGCATTCGGCCATTCAGACTCTTCTCTGTTCCCGAAACATTTCGAACTCGACTCCTTTCTCCCCCTTTGACATCAATGTCAAAGAATAAGCATCTAGAAAAGAATACTCCCCCTGTCGTCTATAAACATCTAGAAAAGACACCAGATATTCAATCAATACTCCCCCTGACTAGGTGAACATTTTAAACACTAGAAATCATAACCCCCAACTTTTGACGAAGATATCCAAAAGGGGTCACTGCTAATGGTTTGGTAAAAATATCAGCAATCTGTTCTGTAGACGGTATATAGTTCAGTTGAACAATTCTATTTGTAACTTGTTCTCGGAGAAAATGATACTTGATTGGAATATGCTTAGTCTTGGAATGGAGAACAGGATTCTTGGAGACACTAATGGCACTTGTGTTATCACAATGAATTGGAATAGGATCAGTGTAAGTTACCTTCATATCTGCAAGAGTTTGTATCATCCATAAAATTTGTGTGCAGCAAGTAGCAGCAACAATGTATTATGCCTCTGTAGTGGATAGTGAAATAGATCCTTGCTTCTTACTAAGCCATGCAACTAATGAGTCACCCAAAAAGAATTCTCCTCCACTGGTGTTTTTTCTCTCATCAACACAATTTGCCCAGTCTGCATCTGAATAAGCAGTGAACTGGAAATTCTGATTTCTAGGATACCACAGTCCATAATTCATTGTTCCCTTCAAGTATTTAAATATTCTCTTGACAGCTGCCAAATGAATTTGTTTAGAAGAAGACTGAAAACGACCTACCATTCCAACAACTTGCATTATATCAGGACGGGATGCTGTGATGTACAGAAGACTTCCTATCATTGATCGATATGAG
>ML779606.1:943136-956388 GCA_009831015.1 Picea engelmannii | reverse complement strand
AGGTTATTAATTTAGGTTTCTTTTTGTTTCACGGGTTTCTATTATCAAATATTTGATACGGATCTGATCATGGCTTGATTTTATTATCCAAATACATTCAATATGATTGATCCAAAAATAATTTTGGATTGCTACAAATAATTGTATAAGCAACAACAAATAAAATTTGGAAAGGTGTCAAGATTAGACAGACGATTTTGCAGAACTGATTACAGCCAAACCGTGAGGAATTTGAAGAAACGGTTGAAAACCCAGAACCAAAATGGACCCATTTACCTTCATTGTGGAAATTTTCCCAAAACAACGCACGATTTAAGAGATATATATGTCTTTTTACAAGAAAAATTTCAGGTGGCGAAAATTAATAGTGATGCCCAGACTGTTAATTCATTGTATAAATATATGAGAAAGTTCAGAGCCACAGGGGATCCAAGAAATTGAGAGGAGGATTTTATCCTTTCTCTTTTATATATTATATATTTTGTAAACTTTTTATTTCTTTTCAAATGGAGTAATGGATGGATGGAATCTTTGGGAGAATGGACGAGTATTTTCAAAGAAGAATATGGAATTCCAGGTTTCTTAATGGATTTTGTCCTGTGAGTAAAATGGTTTTATTTTCATTATAATATATTCATATTCTTTGAATAATTGATTATGCATTGATTTAAATAGCTTTAGTATTTTTTATCAATACATGGTTAATTATTATCATCTATGTATTAATTTTTCCAATCTTTAAAGTCTATTATCCAAAAAAATTCTTCCAGGACTAAAAAATGGACAAGTGATTCCAAAAACTTAATAGAACGACATATATGCATTTTGGCTTTAGCCTTTTGTTTATAATGTTGTTATTTATGGTTTTTTCTAGCATATCACACTTTTTATTGGTTTCAGTTTGTAGATGAATTTTTAGATGCTTTTGAAATCTATGATTACAATCAATTATGTGAAGAATTTCAAACTTTGTTAATCAATGACAATTCATCTTCAAAAGGCTTTTCGACAAGAATCCATCATGTTCTTTGTAAATTTAATCTTGATGACATGTCATTTGTATTAAATCTCCTCTATGATGCTTGCATCCAGTCATATCCGTTCGCAAATGATGAAGTAGTTACAAATACTATCACTCAATTGCAAGAAGAATTGTGTTCACACGATGAGAGGGATCCATCTGAAAATGTTGAACAAGCAAGGGAGGTAGAATCTATTGAAAATGTTCTTACTGACAATCAAATTGGTTTTTCCTCTGAATCATTGTATTTTCAATCCTCGACCATCGTGGAAGAAGATTCAATGTTGGGTCAAGGTGAACATCCTCATTCTCATAACTCTTGCTCTAATCAGTATTTAAATTCGGTTATTGAAGAAGACTTAGGTGATGGAAATGATCTTAAGCATTCTAACATTCCAATGAAACTGATTAGAGATGTAGATCTGCAATTGGAAGAGGAAACCTTAAACCCTCATCTACAAATCGTACCTTATCAACATGAAAGATCAGATGTTTTCCATGAAAGTTTTGAATTATCTATCGTACAGGAGGCAAATTTAGATGATCGTATTATGTTGAAGAATTTATCACCAAAACAGAGTGAAAGTTTTAAGGAAAATGAAGAGGAATGTCTTGAGAATACCATTGTTAGATATCATAGCTCAAGATATTCTTTTCATGTGCTTATTTTTTATTCCTTTTACTCTTTATATCCTGATCTCTTCTTAGATTCTGGTGGACTTGATACTTTACCCACAATATCTTACTCTTTTCCATCACAATCAAATCTTTTCGATATGCCAAAATTTGGTGAAATTAATTCCAAACATAGCATTTATGAAGTTGGATTTGATGCTCTTTCAATTTCATCACTCGCATGAAAAAACAACATGATGCAAGATGATTTTACATGATTTATTGTTGAAAAATACAATGCACTCATCCTTATGGAGATCGAATATTCTACATTCCATATTCGTTCTTTGATTAGTTTGAATTTTAATGTTTATGCTTCACATTTTGAAACGATCAATATCATCAAAGGAAGTGCTCAAACCAATAATCTAACTGATGTCATGAATCCTCTTATGATGTGTTCCCCATTGATATATCCATTTCATCAAATTCATAGTTTGCATCCTAATTTTTATGACATGATCTTTGATTGACTTGAAGATTCGTATATGAAAAATATTCATAATAAAGATAAAGTTATGCTTTCTTTGTTTTTACCTAAATATCTAGGAAGTAAGCATAACATGATTCTCTTAGATCCTTCATGTGAAGAAATTGATGAACACTTGGAGAATTGCCAGGAGGATGGGGCACTTCGACCTTGGTTGATGGTTATGTCAGGTCCCTATAATAATGACAAGTTTTCCAAACTTACTTACACTCTTCCATGCCATTATGACCCATATCATGACAAGATTACAGAATGTTTGGAGGATTCATACATCAAGAAGTTTTAAAAGAATGGTAATGTTGTGCTTGTTTTGTTTTTAAATGAATATATAGGAGGTAAGCATGACATATTTCTTTTGCATCTAAAAATACTACATTCTTTTATTCTGATTTTCAATTTTCTATGCTGTGCAGGATTGAAGATGCTCTTGTGGCTGCACTGGAAATACGAGTTTACTTAGCGTTTTGATCTATTTAGTATTTTAGAGTAGGTTTAGGAGTAGGTTTCCTTTAGTTTTATTTATCAATATATCTTTGTGTAATAATGCAGTTATGAACACAAGTGGGTACACCAAGAGAACCATAATATGAATGTTGTCAAGGAAGTCCACTTTAAATCTTTTTCTCTTTGCTTTTCATTGAATATTTCTTTTCGAAAATGTAGTATCATCATGAAAATTTTAAATGGAAAGTAAAGAGATAAGTAAATTTGAACTATCAATTCAACCCTGACCTAATGTGTCACGAGTAGGAATGCACTCATCTTAATAAGGATTTTTCTAATTTTTTTTAGTCTATTTTATTTTGAATAATAATTCTTGGTCAAAGTAGCATCTCATGCATCAATATATTAATAAAAGAACTTTCTCGCACATGATATTTTATATGATTTATTTCTTCCTTTATTTTATAGTGAGATGCTAGTGGATCCAAAAGCTCAAGTTTACCTTTGGCCAAAATCATTTCTTGAAAAGTTTTCTTTTGTTGTTTTGATTTTGTGTACTTATGATTTTGAATCCCATTAATAAAATTTGATTTGGTTTGTTGTGTGCTTTTGTTTTCTTTGATTATTTTAAATGAGTTTTCTTCTTATCTTTCTTTTTGAATCAATATATTTCTGATCAAAGAACTATTGTTGAAGGAAGCATTTATTTTAAGACTAGTGTTTTTCAAGCAAATTGAAATAGTTCAAAGAGGTCATGATATTAAGATATAGCTCAGACAATTGACTTTTAAGTCAATTGTCACTTTCATTTTGTCCTCAAATTGTCTTTTCCAGAGTATTACACCAGAGATATGGTTTAAATCTTTGAGAATTACGATGATCTTTAAACTTTTTACGCCGTCCATATTCTTAAGGAATCACTTTTAAGTTCTTCCCCATTCTCTAGATGATTTATTAAAGGAAATCTAAAATCTCTAAACCATGATAAAACTTCCAGTTTTGAAAGAAAATAAATAAACTATTCACATGAATTGCAATTAACCTCTAGTATCACCTTGCTCTCTTTGTCATCAAGAAACCTATAATTGTATTACTATTTAAAAGTGGCATAAGAGGGTTGAAAGCACTTATGTGTGGGAAGTGTGTGTAAAACCATCGGGGTATTGAATAGGATCGTTGGCAGCGGGTAAATGAACACATGATACCAAGACAACTTCGTCGGGGTACTAAACAAGCCTGATGGCAACGAAGCAATGTCGAGTCAAGAGGTAGCTGGTATATGTTTTTAAATTAACTTTTATGGAAGTATACATCATGTGGATACAATTATTGGATGGGATTAAAGCATTTGAGTGGGTTAAATGACATCCCTGTCGAGGCTATGGATGCCTACTGACAACAGTGGCTCTGTCAACGGTATTGAAGTTCTTTTATAAACATCGTGACTCCTTGATTAAGACATTATTTTAGGTTATAATCTTATGCAAAGAAAATTCTATTGTCTGGTTATAACATTGAGCTTACCCTAATACTATATGGTCTCAGAGTGAATTTATTTCAGGGATCTTAAATCCTTTTATAAGTCTTATTATTTTCTTCCTGAGATGAAATATTACCAGATCATAGATAATTGTTTCACCCATTAAGTCACCATTTGTTGGGCCCCAACAACTCCCCCTAAATTTTTGCAAAATTTAAAGGGCCCCCATTAGAATCTTGATAATTATAATGAGCTACAAAATCAACCTTTTCAAATAGTTCCATACCTTATCTTGCTTTGAGACAAACTTAAGACATTCACTATAGTATGAGACATTCATTACAAGAGTATATGTCAAAATTTTGAAACGAGCACATAAATCTCAATTTAAACAAAACGTTAATTTTTATCAACTGTTTGCTTTCGTTTAAATTATGATTATGTGTTCTTTCTTCTGCTCATTAGCAAGTTTGACTATTTTGAATAATGTGTTCAATACTTCATCAAATAATATCTTGGTTGGTTTTTCATTTTCATAAAATGATTTGGTGATATTAATTAATTAAATTATATTTTCATTTTGCATCTCATTTCAAAATAATAATAATAAAAGAATTGTCTATCATTTGTTTGTTTTTGTAAAAAACCAAAATACATATTTTTCTCTTCTCCATTAACTTGAAGCTTCTAGAATTTTAAGATTATATTTGAAAGAAAATTATAAACAATGTTTGTTTATAAGTTATAGTTACTTTAAATTCATTTTTTATTTTTCTAGATTCTGTTTTATTCACAATTTTTAGGTTATTAATTTAGGTTTCTTTTTGTTTCACAAGTTTATATTATCAAATATTTGATATGGATATGATCATGTCTTAATTTTGTTATCCAAATGTGTTCAAGATGATTGATCCAAAAATAATTTTGGATTGCTACAAATAAATTTATGAGCAACAACAGATAAAATTTGGAAAGGCATCAAGATCAGACAGATGATTTTGCAGAACTAATTGCAGGCAAACCGTGAAGAATTTGAAGAAACAGTTGAAAACCCGGAACCCAAATGGACCCATTTACCTTCCGCTTAGAGATTTTCCCAAAACAATGCACGATTTAAGAGATATGGATGTCTTTTTATGAGGAAAATTTCAGGTGGTGGAAATTAATAGTGATGCCTAGACTATTCATTCATTGTAGAAATATATGAAAAAGTTCAGAGCCACAGGGGATCCAAGAAATTGAGAGGATGATTTTTATCCTTTCTCTTTTATATATTATATATTTTGTAAACTTTTTATTTCTTTTCAAATGGAGTAATGGATGGATGGAATCTTTGGGAGAATGGACAAGTATTTTCAAAGAAAAATATGGAATTCTAGGTTTCTTAATGGCTTTTGTCCTGTGAGTAAAATGGTTTTATTTTCATTATAATATATTCATATTCTTTGAATAATTGATTATGCATTCATTTAAATAGATTTAGTCTTTTTTTATCTATACATGGTTAATTATTATCATCTATGTATTAATTTTTCCAATCTTTAAAGTCTATTATCCAAAACAATTCTTCTAGGACTACAGAATGGACAAGTGATTCCAAAAACTTAATAGAACGACATATATGAATTTTGGCTTTAGCATTTTGTTTATAATGTTTTTATTTGTGTTTTTTTTAATCTTGTAACATGTGCAGGTCTGATATCTTTAGATTAGATGATCTGTGATGTGTAGGAGGTTTATATTATAAATACCATCTATCATTTGTTTCATCAAAATACAAATGATGTGATTATATATTCGATTTAAATAATGGGATTTATCTTTGAGTGTTAAATTGAATGATAAAATGAATAGATTGCTTCCAGATTTATCTTGCTGTAATCATTTATAATTATGAGATCGCAGGTTTATGTTTTTGTTTCCTTTTCTGTCATTAAAACCTAAGCTGCCAATACATGTTCTGAATTTATTTAGAACAGTCATAAGGTTCATTGTAGATTTCTCTCTTGGACATGGAAGTTGGATGTTCACCACTCATGCAGATGCTTGGATACACCTCACTAATTCACTGACAAGATAATTTCTTTGTATTTTTTTGTCATTTACATATTATTGAAACTAGAATGTATGGTTCAAATTTGACTATCCACATGTTCATGTTTCATTAACTTTTTTTTGCAAGATTCTTTAAATTTATAAAAGAAAAACAATAAATATTTGTATGTGCTTTCTTTATCTGCTTCCTAGAAGCGATCATTTTTCACATTGATTTTCGTAAGTTTCGATTAAAACTTGCATCTCGTAAATCATGTAAATAAATGAGACTTGTATACCTTCTTCTTAAATACAACTACTAAAGTTACATTAGAACATATGTACACACACACACACACACATATATATATATATATATATATAGTGTTTAGTAATTAGTTAGTTATTTCTCTCTTTTATTTGTTTCTTTTAGGATTCTTAGATTAGCTAACGGATCCATTAAACTCGTCAGAATGAGTTACACCAAACGGATTGGGTTATTTAGACAACCCCGGACTGGACTCGCTCTTCTAGTTGACGGATGGTCAATTTCGCCTGTCAACAAGATGACACATTGGGAATATCACCATGTAACATTTGGATCATCACCAACTAATGTGCATTATACATTGGATCATCACAAGACTAGCACATTACTGATGATTCCATGATCTCCTCCTCACTTCATTATGTTTTAGTCAGTGTTCTAGGGGATCAAAACAATGCTCAAAAGTCAAAGTGTTCGAAATTTCTCGAAAATGGTTTCATTGCATAGATATCATCCTCACGATCTCAATGAAACTTGAATGGGCTCAAACAGAGTTCGTATGAGGAAGTTATCATGTTCTATCCATTTTCCCAAACAGGCAAAATTTGTTGATTTTATAGTCCATACAGGATGATGTGGCAGTTTATTGTACATATCGTACAATCTTATAGGGAATGAGGTAGGGTGAATAGGTGATGCAGACCCCACCCTCTCCAAGGGTCTGCGTGACCTCCCGATCTAGGATCGTTCTAGTTGAGAGCTGAAATTAGCTCACAGGCTCCCTTCGAGCCCAAACTCTCAATACAAAGTTCCTTAAAACCTTCTTCCCCAATAGAAATTTTCTTTTTAGGGAGTCCCTGAGTGCTAGAAAATCCTCCCTGGAGATTGAGGGCCAAAAGTAAGTTTCCATTTGTTGGGCCCCAACATCTCCCCCTAAATTTTTGCAAAATTTAAAGGGCCCCCATTAGAATCTTGATAATTATAATGAGCTACAAAATCAACCTTTTCAATTAGTTCCATACCTTGGTTTGATTTGAGACAAACTTAAGACATTCACTATAGTATGAGACATTCATTACAAGAGTATATGTCAAAAATTTTAAACGAGCACATAAATCTCAATTTAAACAAAAACGTTAATTTTTATCAACTGTTTACTTTCGTTTAAATTATGATTATGTGTTCTTTCTTCTGCTCATTAGCAAGTTTGACTATTTTGAATAATGTGTTCGATACTTCATCAAATAATATCTTGGTTGGTTTTTCATTTTCATAAAATCATTTGGTGATATTAATTAATTAAATTATTTTTTCATTTTGCATCTCATTTCAAAATAATAATAATAAAAGAATTGTCCTTCATTTGTTTGATTTTGTAAAAGACCAAAATAAATATTTTTATCTTCTCCATTAACTTGAAGCTTCTAGAATTTTAAGATCATATTTGAAAGAAAATTATAAACAATGATTGTTTATAAGTTATAGTTAGTTTAAATTCATTTTTTATTTTTCTAGATTATGTTTTATTCACAATTTTTAGGTTATTAATTTAGGTTTCTTTTTGTTTCACAGGTTTATATTATCAAATATTTGATACGGATTTGATCATGTCTTAATTTTGTTATCCAAATGTGTTCAAGATGATTGATCCAAAAATAATTTTGGATTGCTATAAATAATTTTATGAGCAACAACAGATAAAATTTGGAAAGGCATCAAGATCAGAAAGATGATTTTGCAGAACTAATTGCAGCCAAACCGTGAAGAATTTGAAGAAACAATTGAAAACCCGGAACCAAAATGGACCCATTTACCTTCCGCTTTGAGATTTTCCCAAAACAATGCACGATTTAAGAGATATGGATGTCTTTTTATGAGGAAAATTTCAGGTGGTGGAAATTAATAGTGACGCCTAGACTGTTCATTCATTGTATAAATATATGAGAAAGTTCAGAGCCACAGGGGATCCAAGAAATTGAGAGGAGGATTTTTATCCTTTCTCTTTTATATATTATATCTTTTGTAAACTTTTTATTTCTTTTCAAATGGATTAATGGATGGATGGAATCTTTGGGAGAATGGACAAGTATTTTCAAAGAAAAATATGGAATTCCAGGTTTCTTAATGGCTTTTGTCCTGTGAGTAAAATGGTTTTATTTTCATTATAATATATTCATATTCTTTGAATAATTGATTATGCATTGATTTAAATAGTTTGTCTTTTTTATCTATACATGGTTAATTATTATCATCTATGTATTAATTTTTCCAATCTTTAAAGTCTATTATCCAAAACAATTCTTCCAGGACTACAGAATGGACAAGTGATTCCAAAAACTTAATAGAACGACATATATGCATTTTGGCTTTAGCATTTTGTTTATAATGTTTTTATTTATGTTTTTTTAAATCCTGTTACATGTGCAGGTCTGATATCTTTAGATTAGATGATCTGTGATGTGTAGAAGGTTTATATTATAAATACCATCTATCATTTGCTTCATCAAAATACAAATGTTGTGATTATATATTCGATTTAAATAATGGGATTTATTTTTTAGTGTTAAATTGAATGATTAAATGAATAGATTGCTTCCAGATTTATCTTGCTGTAATCATATATAATTATGAGATCACAGGTTTATGTTTTTGTTTCCTTTTCTGTCATTAAAACCTAAGCTGCCAATACATGTTCTGAATTTATTTAAAACAGTCATAAGGTTCATTGTAGATTTCTCTCTTGGACATGGCAGTTGGATGTTCACCACTCATGCAGATGCTTGGATACACCTCACTAATTCACTGACAAGATAATTTCTTTGTATTTTTCTGTCATTTACATATTATTGAAACTAGAATGTATGGTTCAGCTTTGACTATCCACATGTTCATGTTTCATTAACGTTTTTTTGCAAGATTCTTTAAATTTATAAAAGAAAAAAAATAAATATTTTTATGTGCTTTGTTTATCTGCTTCCTAGAAGCAATCATTTTTCACATTGATTTTCGTAAGTTTCGATTAATACTTGCATCTTGTCAATCATGTAAATAAATGAGACTTGTATACCTTCTGCTTAAATACAACTACTAAAGTTACATTAGAACATATATATATATATATATATATATATATATATATATATATATATATATATATATATATATATATATATATCTTTTATTCATTTCTTTTAGGATTCTTAGATTAGATAATGGAGCCATTAAACCTGTTAGAATGAATTACACTAAACAACTTGGGTTATTTAGACAACCCCGGACTGGACTCGCTCTTCTAGTTGACGGATGGTCAATTTCGCCCGTCAACAAGATGCCACATTAGGAATATCACCATGTAACATTTGGATCATCACCAAATAATGTGCATTGTACATTGGATCATCACAAGACTAGCACAATACTGATGATTCCATGATCTCCTCCTCACTTCATTATGTTTTAGTCAGTGTTCTAGGGGATCAAAACAATGCTCAAAATTCAAAGTGTTCGAAATTTCTTGAAAATGGTTTCATTGCATAGATATCATCCTCATGATCTCAATGCAACTTGAATGGGCTCAAATAGAGTTCGTATGAGGAAGTTATCATGTTCTGTCCATTTTCCCAAATAGGCAAAATTTGTTGATTTTATAGTCCATACAGGATGATGTGGCAGTTTACTGTACATACCATACAACCGTATAGGTAATGAGGTAGGGTGAATAGGTGATGAAGACCCCACCCTCTCCAAGGGTCCACATGACCTCCTGATCTAGGATCGTTCTAGTCGAGAGCTGAAATTAGCTCACAGGCACCCTTCGAGCCCAAACTCCCAATACAAAGGTCCTTAAAACATTCTTCCCCAATGAAAATTTTCTTTTTAGGGAGTCCCCGAGTGCTAGAAAATCCTCCCTAGAGATTGAGGGCCAAAACTATGGGCCAAACCTTCAATCCTCAAAATTTTCGGGACTTTGAAACTTTTTATCACTCTTATCTCCCAATACAAAATCTACGAACTACCGAACACTAGGCAGAAAGATCAACAAATTTCAACAAATACTGATATTGGCGATTCAAATTATTCAAGATTCAAATATTAATCCACAACCTTTCTACCAATTTCTCGGATTTCCAAAAAGGAAATTATGCCAAGCCTTAGATTGATGGTCCTCAAGCACCGATGGATGGATGGTCTAGATTCCTCCTCTTTGGGCTTCATAGATTTCCTTTGGTATTCAAAATGACACAACCTCTCATGTTTCTCAACGTTGAAACATTGAATGATTTCTCCTTCCTCTACATGTCCCCTTCTTGATCAACGACTAGGATGCCTTTGGGACTTTGGGGATTTTTCTCCCTGTCTACACGACAACACAGATTTTTCAAATTGCCACGCCCCTGAATTGTGGGATCTTGCACCAAGCGTCCTTCTCCAATGGATGGCTGGGATTGATTCTGGCCTTTAGGCCTTCGTAACCTCACAACACTACACTCTATTTCCCCTGGAGTTCCAGACTTTTGTACCTCCAGATCCATTTCCACGTGTCCTTCCCCTGATCAATAGTCCATATCAACTCCGAACTTCAAAACTCTAGAGAGATCGACCTCCTCTTATTCTATTCTCTTAGAGTATATATCCTCCAAACCTTCTAATATACCAACACGTGTCCTCTCCAATGGACGGACCAGATGAACTCCAGGTCTTCGGGACTTCAAAGGTCCCCCACTCTTAACTTCTTCTGGAGTGCTATTCCATGAGAGTACATGATCTTCTAACACGAGTCCTCAGATTTTGGATGACCACGATTAACTCCGGCCTTCAGGACTTTCGGGGTTTCAACTTCTCCACACGCCAAATATTCTGAATGCGTCAATTATGAAGGATTTTGTCGATTAACCCTTGCACAACTCCTCCTGATCCAATGGTTTTCCACTCTCCCGCAATCTTTTGAATGGATCTCAACCATTGATTTCCATTCTTCGATAACTTCTCCTTTGAAATCAATCCATGACTTCTCCGAATGCATGAATTATTAATGGATTATAGGTTTAAACCCCATATTTCTTCTCTAGATATAAGGGTGACAAAAGACCCTAGATCCTCCCGAACAAATCTCAATTGTTCAACTTTTAAATAATAAAACTCGTTCCCTCTCAAGGGAATCTAGTTTCTAATCCTCCTGATCTTAACCACACGAGATAAATAGAATATCTAGCACCCTCCTGTGTGCTCCTCTAGCACATTGAAGCTTTTGACTTAGAAATTTTCTAATTCCCTCTTGCGGAACTTTTGTGCTCACTATCTCTTCTAAGATTTGTTCCTTGAGGTATTTCACACCTCTGTCACACTCCTTGCAGCCTTTGAACTTCTGAGAAATTTTTAGACTTAGATATTTTTGAAGAAAATCTCCTTTATGAACTCCTTGCATTCGTCTACTCTCAGACTTCCTCAACACTTAAAATTTTTTTTTTCCTAATGCACTCTTTGCACGGGTCTTCTCCATTCTTTTCTCTCCACTAAGAAACTGTGCACTCTTTACAAATCAATTGAAAAACTGTGCACTCCTTGCACTTCCACTGTAAAATCACGTTATCTCTTGTCATCTTCTGATTCTATCTCGACTCAGACTATGCACTCCTTGTGGGAAATATGCACTCCTTGCACCAGGAATCTCAAAATATAAACAAATGAAACTTATAGAAACTGATATGGGATCTTTTAATGAATGTGACTTATTAAAGAATTGTGTTAAATGAGAATAAAATGAAGTGCACCATAAAGAAGGAATAACTCAATAATGAAGAGACATATGCATCAGATATGAACATAGAAAACTCGATAACAAAGTTTGTCCCTAGTGGACTACATCTTCGGATCCTTATCTCAAATGGGTAGGCCTTTTTATTAACTCAACAAAAGAATTTGGAAAAATACGTAAGTATACCTCATTCTGGATTTAAGCTACAAAATCTTTTCTCATATCATAGAACAAAAATCACCATTGAATTCGTGGTGTCAAATTATCCAATAATAATTGTCTCCATGCCTTAATCTGAGTCTGGCACTTTTAGTCCCATGAGAAATTTTGTCTCAGTTTTTGTGCCTACACCTACAATAAATTCATGGGAAAATGTCTCATTTTTCGTGCCCCTTTTGTATGGTTGCCCCCCCTGGTCTGACCCCTATGCACTGGAAAAAAACAAATTTTAAATAATAATTGGGGTCAGATTAAACAATGGGGGAGTTATCCCAAACGCTTGGTGGAGTTAATGTTAAGGCATTTGTTTGTTGGGGAGGTCCCGGGCTCGAACCTACTGACCTCCCATTTTGGGCACTATTCTGTAACGGTAATTGTAACCCTCGATAACTTTGGAGTATGGTTTAATATGGTGGATCCTGCCAGATGTGGTAGTGAAATGCCCAACATTTTGGTTGATTGTGTTATATATTTGGAAGACTGGGGGGTTGGCATTGGCCTACCCCTTTTCCAATTTTGAATTATGGTTGCTAGGCATCCTTGGGAATTTTCTCACTACCACGTGGCATCCCATGATTGGGCCACATGGCGGCTTTTCATTGAGCCATGTCGCCACCTCTACACCGTCATCTCCATGTCACCTTTGCTCCATCAACTTTCCATGTCACCTGCAAGATACCAGATATATAAAATATGAAGAACAGAAACGAAATGCTAGAAATAACAGAATAACAGTAAAATATCCAACATAATCTTCACAATACACAGAAATGATATATGAAATAGCAACAGAAATAGCACTTTGAATCAGATAGCAATGTTCACAGGCCTCTTCGAGGGGGCAACCTCCAATCGAGTAGCGCTCT
>ML779606.1:918818-931498 GCA_009831015.1 Picea engelmannii | reverse complement strand
AGTTGCAGGAGGATTCTACATCAGTTTCATGTGCAGATAGAGAGAGGGTGCACCAGTTCATCCTGTGATTTAGTAAAACTCAGATCTAGGGAGATCTGCTTGAGATCTGAGTCTGAAACTTCTCCCACGGGATTCTCATAGCCCGATATATATTCTTGGAGATTTTCAGAGCATTTGGAGGCCTCCTTCATCAGGGATGAACCAACTAGGGTTTCAGTCATCCAGTGGGGCACCCCATTCAGTGGGAAATTCAGATCTACGGAGATTGAGAGGGAGCTTGGAGATTCAGGAACATGGGTTATTCTTATCATCGCCCAATCTATATTCTTGGAGAGTTTCATAGAATTTGGAGGCCACCTTCATCAGGGCCGAATCAGCTAGGGTTTCAGTGATATAGTGGGGCACCCCATTCAGTGGGAAACTTAGATCTACAGAGATTGAGAGGGATCTTGGAGATTTAGGCACCTGGGTTATTCTTACCATCACCCGATCTATCAGTTGGCATATTTATTAGGGTGATTGGACACTTTTGGCAGCAGGGCCGAGTTATTGAGGGTTTCAGCCTTCTATTGGAGCATGGCATTCTTCAGCTGGAGAGTTTGGCATTCAGATCTGCTTGTATTGATCTTCATTTCTTATTCAGCCTTTGGAAGCATTATTTTGTATTAGCGAGAGCATTTTGTAGAATCTCTTATCTATTGTCTATCTTCTTAGCCATTTGTTGATCATTCCAGATCGACATCTTCATTGTAGCAGGTTTCTCTATTTTATGAATAAAGAAGAATTGAGATGTTTTGCCTTGTCTATCTTATTGCATATGGTTGAGGTATGTTCCATGGTTATCTCTTTCTGTCATTTGTTGCATACACACATATAAACACATCTAAAGGGTAGATCAACAAAGTGTTTGACGAAATACCTCACTCAGAAAAAGTTTTAAAAAGACACCAAAACAGTGATGATCCTTGCATAATGGCTTGGGATCATTACATAGACTATACTACCTCCAGCTTTTCTACCTTGGCATATATATTTCTACAACTCTAAGTTTACTTACCCTGGGTTGACAATTTAATTGAGGGTTTTTAAGTGTTGTTTTGTGCATATAGAACACCCATAATTTGTGGCATCGTTGTTGGGGAGTTGTCTCAAGGTAGGAGATATTTAGGAAATAGATCACTTCTAAACCTTAGCATTAGTTTGGTGGTAGGGGAACTTTAAGACGAGAGATAAGAACCTATGCATATGCTATAGCAGGTTCCCCCAAACCCAATGGTAGTTTTTATTTTTGTTGTTTTCTTTCATAAACAGACCTATGGACCCAAAGGTAGATACATTAAATTTAAATCATACCTTTCAACCAAGGTTCCTTCCGAACTTTTTTGGGGAAAGAACATTCCACTCACAAACTTCGTAGATCGATACTGAACAACAAGAGCTAGCTCAACCCAAAGAGATAAAGTAGTCTTTGAAGAGACTAAAATAGAGAGAACTATAGAACAAAAGTTGAAGTATTAGTAATAGTGGGACATGAGGCAAGACCACTTGAGCCCTTTGCAGAACCAAACAAAACAACCTTTGTTTCCTTACCACCACCAGGAGAATGAATTCGAAGGTGACCATTAGTTTGTAATAACTCTCTCAAATCCTAGCAACAACTGGGATCTCTTCTTTCCAGGAAGAACACATCTTGACAACAGTCAAGAACATGTCTACCTCTCCAAAAATATTAGAAGAATCAAGGTCCTATGAGCTAAAAACGTATTTTCCTTGCCAAAATGCAAAGGAAGATGAAACATTATGGACTACATCTAGTGGAGAGAAATCATTAATACCTAAGATTGAGGAGTTCTCAACATGCATCTCAACAGATCCTTTATGTACATTAGAAATCAATCATCCAGAAGAAGAGGATCTGCATAGCATGATGAAGGAGAGCATAGAAATGATTGTTGATGAACATCAAGATTACATTGAAATTTGGTTTCAAGAGGTCATCAGGCCACAATACTATTATCTTCTTCAACACCTTTTGATGCCAAAACAAGTAGGATGGTTGGTTCTTCATATCTAGGTAATCACTACGGTAACTTTTTTATATGTGGATATGAGTATGTTTCTTATCTTTCTTCGCATATGGTTACATTGGAAAAGTTCTTACACTTGAATAAATATTTTCCTTTCTTTTTAGGTAGGGTAGGATAATAAATAAAAGTTGTGTGTTGTTAGTTTAGCTTAAAGTCTAATGCAACCTCATTTTACATTTTATTTTAATAAAATAACTATGCGATACATGTTCCAGTGACTTGATCTCATTGATCTCATTAGTTTTTGATATTTTAGAGTGTTGTTTTTGACGAACAATTCTAGAGATTTCTGTAGGTATTTATTTCACCAGGAGTAGACAGTTTCAAGGAAATATAAAAGAAGGATTTTTCTTCAAAACATTGCTATATTTGAACCTTGTTGTCTGCTAAACATCAAATGAATAATGACTTGATGTAATTAGCCATATTTTTGCAAAGAATTTCATCTTCTTTTTCCCAAGGCATATTAAAAAGAAATTACTCTTGAACCTTCACCTCTATATAAGGAAGTGATACTGTGACCATCAAGATTAGAGGTCACTTATATAGTTTTACCAAGAAACTTGAGTAACTGAGTAAAGTATCTTTATTAAAGAGTAACAAGGAGGTCTCATTAGCAGTTAGTCATGGAAACATCACAATAACTTACAAAAGAAGAAAGTGAGTTGATCCTAGAGATACCTTTATGTTCTTTCTTAATGGTACCATCCACTACACACTAAATATCTTGATTATATCATATCTTTAGATAGTCCACGTCCGCTTAAGTACCCCTTACATCAGGATAATCACTAAGGAATATAACGAAAATTCATCCTCTAACATAAATACCATCTCAACTGAATAAAAAAAAAAAAAAAAAGTTATTTTTAGAGTTGCCCCCCCATCTTCTTGCACAAATCAATCTTATACTAAAATATTAAAAGATGGAGGGATATTCTCTGAGGTTGTAAGAGGCTAACCCGTCGGGATATTGAACAGGTCTGTTGGAAGTGAATACCGGCCTGTGGTATGACTAGGTAAACCTGCCAGAGTATTGAACAGGCTTGCTGGAAGCGGGGCATTCTACCTAGCGAGGATGATAATCTGACCAAAAATAAATAATAAATTTAAATTTGTCCTGATGTATGACATTACTTGTAGACAAATATGACATGAAATATGTATGTTTAATCTAAGGTTAATGAACTCCATAAACTTTTCATTGGGAACTAACTATGAGACTATCTTGAAACTCTTTTGCGTACCTCTTCTTATCTATATATAGGATCTGTTATCCTATAGGTGGGGCCATATTTTAACCATCTCGTCAGACCAATCTATGAAATTTATCTCTACACTTAACAAGTTGTAAATCTTCATCTATTGGGATAACTGACTGGTTTCCTATATTTTTTATTGTGAGGTGTCACAATACTTAGGTGTGGGGGAGGGTTTCATGAGTTGGAAAATGATAACATTGACTAGAAGAAGTAAATATTTGTAAACATTTGTGTGTTTTGTTTTTATAATGCAAGCTATTATATCAATAGTTATTGTATTTTTGAAATGCTAATTCCCTATGTGTTATAAACTGTTGTACATTTCCTTAACAAACCACTTAACTGGTTTATTTTTGTTACAAACTATTCATTACAGAGTTATTATTACATGCCTTATAGAATGAGAGATAGAGGAATGGATTGTGTAAGCACGATGGAAAAAAAAATAATAATGGAAAACTCTTAGCATGCCTCTGCTCCTATTCACTGTGTTTGTGGTGTCTGAGGAATCAATTGCCTCATCCACAAAGCTCCCAAGAGTTGGAGACCGTTGTTTTAAACACCACCAATTGCCAAGAGCAAGCTATAACAGGGTTTTCAAAACCAAATTTCAAAACATCTCTAGAGATAAGGGATACTCCAAGGAGTGTATAAAAGAGGAGCTAATCAACCCTCTCATAGTCATCACCAAATCGATTACATGTGAAGGTAGATATTCTGTCTTTAAAGCCTGTCACTTTCGAATATTAGCTCACTTTCAGTTCAATAAGCCATTGAATTTTCCCTTTTACTTCTTAAAGAGTCTTGAGAGGATGTCTTCCCAAGTGAGGAAGAATGTAACCAATCCCCATAATATCCTATTTCACCACGACCTTATCAAACTACTTGTCTTAGCCGAGTTGGAAAAACAGGGGAAAATGTGGGATGAGTTCATTTACCGATTTTCAAACCCTCATCTTACAATCAAGACTAGCAAGAAGAATCTTGATCTAGGGACTGTTACTCCACCCAAACCCTCATGCTCAAGCTAATCCTCTATCAGACCAAAAGTCCAAGAAACTTGTTGATACACATGCAACCTCATCAGGAAAGAAGACCAAGAAGCCTATTTCTAACCCCCCTCTAAAAACAATAAAGACCAAGAAGCCTATTTCTAATTCATGGCACGAGGACATGTCATATATTTGGTCCAGGGGGAGTTTCCTGAGCTAAAAAAAATGCTAAGCACTTCCCATTTGTATAGCAAACCCATGAGAAGAGGAAGTAGGATTTCTATCAAAATTTTGTCATACTATCTTTTTACAATGTCTTGGGATATTATATCAACAATTGTTTGTATTGGTATGATAAATTATATACTGTTGACATCATTATGTGTGTTATAAGATTACTGTTCATTTTTATTTTTATTCTATAGAAGACTTTGTATACTTAACTACTCTTTATGAAAAATACAAAGTGATAACAATTGTTAAATACTTATTGCCATCTGTATTACAAGCTTATGAAAAGAGGAACAGTTGTTTGGATTGTTACAGATCGATGAAAGGAAATAAAAATTATCCTATTCACCATGCATACCAGTACAAACCAAGCCTTTTGTTAGTATGTGTCAGTTATGTTAGTCACCAGTGATCAAATTTACTATTTCATGTGATTGATAGGGTTATTAGGTCAAATTGTTATATTTTCAAAATAAAATTACCAAATAAAATTTAACATCTCTTGCTTTTAAAATGGTCATTGGTGTGTCTAGGTTTCATTACTACTCCCTCCACTCATCCAAGGTCATAAATTTTCATCATGGTCATGTCATCATTCCTTGTCATAAATTTTCAAATGATTGTCTTGGTCAAAGTTCTACTTAAAAATTGGTTTATGAATTAAGGAAAATGAATTTGAAAAACGTGAAAGATTTGTTTGTCAATAATAGACCAAGAAACAAAAGCCTCCTTCATTTTATGCAAATGTGTTATTATTTGAGAGAAATTCCCCAAATACAATCGCTATAGGAGGGTTCCTGCACATTTGGACAGCTTGACTTCAAGTCTATTTTTCAGAGGTTTGGAGAAGGCCTTTGAAGTTCTTGATGGTTCCATTGTGTATAAGACATCATAAAATTTCCAACCATACCACTTTCATCCAAAAAATCCTTTGGGAAGGCCTCCAAAAACCCTCTCAAAGACCACACTGTGTTTCTGCTGAGAGCACGTTGCACTTCTGTAATTTTTGAGTAACCAATTTCAAGCTTGGATTATGAACAAATGGGAAATTATTTTTGAAAACTGGAGGAGTTTTATGTTCATAACATACCCAAACACAATAACCTCTCTTCATTTTTAAATATACGTTATGGTTTGGGATATATTAAATTATCTTAGAGGCCTAGTTTTTCAGAAAATAAAGCACTCTGTTTTTCCTGTTTTAGTCATGTTTTCCTAACAACTGGAAGTGAAGTTTTGAAAACCAAGAGATTTGTTTATAAAGGAAATATTCAAAAACAAAAACCTCTCTCATTTTTTACACAGGAGTTATTTTATTGCAGTTACAGGTGTCACTTTGATACCTATTTTTCACAAGTTCCTTAGGCCAGAATTGTTGTGCTTTTGGGAAGTCACTTTTGGAACTAATTTTGCAGAGGTAAAATTGTTGTTTTGCATGGTTTAAAGTGTTAAGGGTATAATATACATCTCAAGTCTTCCTCACATGTCATCATAAGCGTCTAAAAAATCCAAACCCTCCAGTTAAAACTTAGAGAGCATGAAACACCGAGTCGTCATTTACACCATGATAACGTTGTCCTACAAGCCAAGTTGAATTCTCTACAGCATTTGGTTGATGATATGACTGCCACCAATAATAGTCTCTGGATGAAATTGAAACACCACAAAAGTCCCAAGACAAAATCTCCTGGGAAAGAGGGAAAAGCTTCTAAATCTAATCCACCCCCTCCTTTGAAAGTCTAGTCATGTTGGGTGATTCATTGTTTTTTGTAGTGGAACCTTCAAAATATTAGGTGTGGGGGTAATGTTGGGCCTCCAATATGGTTAATATAATGATGTTTATTGGATCCTTTTTGACCAAATGTGTATATGTATTTTCCTATTTTGAATATTTTTTGAAGAGTTTTTGTGTTAAATCCCCATGATTCATACCAGGTATGCATGATTCATGTTTTATGATGGTTTTGAGTGTAATTCAACATGTTTTAATGATTTCAGTAAAATAATTCGTGTTCTGTGTGTCATAGGGAAAAATCACAGATCATTTTTACATCTGACACTTCATTCGGTACTCCATACGACACTCAGTCTGGTACTCCATCCAACACTCCCTCCTGCACTAAAACCATGAGCGATTTGGCGGTTATCATATTGGTGGCTAGTGATGGGTGAATCACAGACATGGGTTTTCTTTTTGATCATGGCCTCCAGCTACTGAACCTCTAACAACTCAATTTGGGTTGTTATGCTGGGCGTTTATTAGCTCACCTTGTTTCTAGAACCCACCAACGGTTAAGACGCATTGAATGTGATTTGTTGTTTTTAGAGGAGGTTGACCCTTCCAGTGGTTGACCTCTCAGCTTTTAAATCTATAAATACCACCTCATTGGTTAGAAAAATAGTTTTAGAGAGAAAAAGGATAGTCCAACTCTGTTTTTCCATTTTCAGACATATTTTGCTAAAACTGTGTAAAATTGCATTTTTCATTTTAATGTTGAAATCATGTTGATTGATCTCGTGATTCATCTTTGAGGAGTAGAAACGATCTTCTAGGGGGCAGACCAATAGTCTGGGTGAATATTTAGTTAACTATTTTGTGTATTTGATTTATAAAATTACCATTTCTTTTATTTCTTGTACATGTGTTTTTATCTTTCTTACTTACTGTGTAATTATTGTTTATAGTTTAATTGTTTCAGTTTCCTGTTGTAGGTTGATTATGAAGAATAGTTAATATGCCATGTCTTTCTAACTAAATAGGAAACAAATTAAGCTTAAGCTACTAACCCTTATGTGATTAGATGATAGTTGGAATTTATGCATGCTGAAATAGAGTTTAAAACATAGTTAAAATAGAGTAATTAGTTATTGGTTTCTTTGGCAAGGCTTCGATGGATGATTAGTTGTTAGCTTTGAATTTAGTTTTCAATTTTCTTATCTAGTTTGCTCAGTTAGTTCTTGGTTTACTTATCTTGTTATAGAGATCACTCTAGACCACCACTATGGTGACTTGGTTCACCTCAATTTGAACTCATTGATTTATACAGAGTATATCATGTGTAAATTATTTATTATTCACAACGGTTAATGGGAATGCTTTCCATTCTTTCTCTCCTTCTTCTTTTTCCAATTCTCTCTACAAATGTGTGTATCAATGTTTAGCTAGATATATTATGTGAAGGTCAATACATTTACATGGTATCAGAGCCGACAGACTACTAAGCAAAAGCTACACTAAAATTTTTTGCAGGTACAAAATATTGAAGACAGCGGAAAGATGGAATTCCAAAAAGAATTCATTCTTACACCTTACAACTATTTTGCATGGAAGGAGAAAATATCCATACATCTTCAATCCAAAGGGTTGTATATTTTAACCATGAATAAATATACAAAGCCTACATCGTCCATAGAAAAATCCAAGTACTTAAATTGCATGGATGAGGCACTTAGAACAATTGCAGTCTTATTTCTCCCGATCTCCTTTTTCACATATCTTCTTGTCAGACTCCCAATGAAGCCTGGAAAATATTGGAAGGGATATTTGGAAAACAGGATGAGATGAGGCAACACATGCTGGAGGTGTAGCTTCTCACATTGGATCCAAAACGATTCGACAATATCCAATATTTCTTTACAAAATTCAAGGATTTACTACCGCAACTCAAAGCTTGCGGGGTTGATAAATCGGCAGAGGAGAAACAAATGGTTCTCACCATTCTCTCCAAGATTGGACCTGAATTCTCTGTATTTGTATCCACATTCCATATTTTCAGATTCACCTCTGGAGCCACCTGGAAGATGCCTTCTCTTGAGGACTTTATCGAATCCCTAACACAAGAGAAAACCAATCTCATCAACATGGGTGCAATCAAAGGCCCAAGGGAACATGCACTCACTGTGCATGATGGCAGCCACAAATATCATAAATCTAAAGATAAATATAAGAGGAAATATCATGCATATATGAAGAAGGAAGGGTACACAAAACCCTTCACCGATGCCTCCAGATCCAAAGGCGAAAAGGGAAGAAAAGGAGAGAAATGCACATATTGTCACAAAGGATTCCATTCAGAATCTGCATGCATGAAAAAAAAAATAGATATCATGTCTCAGATATTTCAACAAAACAATCTTGGAGATCGCATCCCCGAGGGTGCAAAGAAGAAGAAGCCAGAAGATCTGAATTCCAAGAAAGACAATTCTAGCCATGCTTTGATTGCAATCAACTCCTCTCCCGATGCTTGGATCGTAGATTCAGGAGCATAACATCACATGGTTTCCTCAGAAGTAGTCTATTCTTCTTTGGATGCATGCAAAGGTCCTCCTATTCTGATGGGGGACAACTCTTCTGTTGAAGTCACCGACAAAGGAAGGATTGAACTCACCAACAGAAGCTTCAAGAACGTGTTGCATGTTCCCAATATTTCTGTCAACCTTCTCTTCATGTATCAGATGAAGAATTCCAGCACTGGAAAGAAAGTTGTATTCACACCAAATTACGTGGACATATATGACATGCAAACCAACTCCAGGGTTTCTACCGATGAGGTAAATCACCAGTCTAGATTGTATACATTTTCTGAATTCATTGAACCTGATTTTGCTTTACTGCTTACTCATGCTGATGAAAGTAGTAGGATATGACACGAAAGGTTTGGACATTTGAATTTCAAATACATGCAAAAACTTAGCAATCACAGATTAGTTGATGATCTACCAGACATACTCTTCTCCAAGGGAGTATGTGAGGGATGTGTTCTCAGAAAACGTCCTCTAGAGAAATTCATCAAAGGAAAGTCTCAACGAGCTTTCGCACCTTTAGATCTGATCCACAGTGACCTCATGGGTCCTTTTCCACATCCATCGATCAGAAAAGTGAGGTTTGTTCTCATTTTTGTTGATGATTTCTCATGTTTTACTTGGATATACTTTCTCAGGAAAAAATCTGAGGTCTTTCAACACCTCAAAGATTTCAAAGCTTTGGTTGAGACACAATCCGGAAAGAATATCAAAGTCCTTTGAACTGATAACGGGGGAGAGTATATGAAACATGAGATCCACAATCTTTTCCATGAGGTAGGGATTCAGTTGCAGCATACAGTTCCCTACACTCCACAACAAAATGGAGTTGCTGAGCGGAAAAACCGATCTCTAAAGGAGATGGCATCTTGCATGTTGCAAGCAAAGTCACTACCACAAAGACTATGGGACGAAGCACTTAACTTTGCAACATACATACAAAACAGATCTCCCCATAGATCTGTCAAGGATAATACCCCCTACAAGTCTTGGAGCGACCTCAAACCGGAAGTGACCCACTTTCGCATTTTTGGTTCTCGTGCATGGGCCTGCATTCCCTCGAAAAAGAGGAAGGCACTTGATCAAGAGAGCACTGAGTGCATTTTTTTTGGATACCCTGACAGTGTGAAGTGATATCAACTTATTGATATTTCCTCAGACTGGCTCATCATTGAGCATAGTGTCCAATTCGAGGAAAGTGTCTCTCATGTACCTCAACAGCTGCATGCAAACACCTTTACTCTTACACCTATCCGAGATAATGAACATGCACATGCCGACTCTTATTCAGATGAGAGTTTTGATTCAGAGGACTCAGAGGATTTAGATTCAGATTGAGAGTCATTACAATCATATGTAGAGTCATAGCATCCAGATGCAGTTGCAGAGCCAGAGCAGAGGCCTAAGTGGGCACGGACTACTCTTCAAGATGCAGGGGATCTCGTAGGTGATCCAGCCAATACTAGGAGGACTCAATATGATTTCGAGGAGCCTCCTATTGCACTCACTTCCACTAAACCATTTCCTTCCAGGCATCTTTTCTTGGTTCAGTATTCATATCCACAGTCTTATGGTGAGGCTGCTAGAAATCCCTTTTGGGAATCCACCATGCAGGAGGAGTACAACTCCCTCCTCGAGAAGTACACTTGGGATCTGGTTCCCCTTCCTTCTGGGAGGAAACTTTTCATATGAAAATGGGTCTATAGGACCAAGAGCAAAGTGGATGGACAAATCAACAGATACAAAGCTAGGCTTGTCGCCAAAGGCTTTCACCAGGTTCATGGTATTGACTATGATGATACATTTTCTCCAATAGCAAAGATGGATTCCATACGATTGGTACTTTCCATTGCGGTAGTCAAGGGATGGGAAGTCCATCAGATGGACATGAATAATTCATTTCTTCACGGTGATCTCTCTGAGGAGATCTACATGGATCAGCCCTAGGGATTTATACAGGACTCATATTTGGTCTGTCGACTGAAGAAGTCACTTTATGGCCTCATGCAAGCTCCGAGGGCATGGTATGCCAAGATGGACTCCTACCTATTGTCACAAAACTTTGTACATTGTAAATCAGACCCAAATATATACATGCTCAGGATGACAGATTCACTTCTACTTTTAGTTTTGTATGTTGATGATTTGTTGATCACCAGTTGCTCGAATTCAACGATTGTTGTAGTCAAGAGGATTATTCATGACAGGTTTTTGATGACGCACATGGGTTCGTTACACTTCTTCCTTGGACTTGAGATCAGTCAGTATGAATCAAGGATCAAACTGTCTCAAGCCAAGTATGCACGAGATATCCTTGAGATATTTCACATGACAGACTGCAATTCTGCTTCGACTCCTTTCCTATCAGGATTCAAACTTGAGGATGTCGAGGAGACTCCACTGGTTGACAACACACTGTATAGACAACTAGTGAGGATCTTGTTGTATCTTACACACTCCAGACCAAACCTCTCATATGAAGTTGGCATAATTTCTAGGTTCATGCAGGAGCCGCATGAGCTACATTGGAAAGATGCAAAACATATCCTTCGATACGTACAGGGAACCATCACCTTTGGGATTTATTATGCAGCAGACTCTACATTATATCTCATTGGGTTTACTGATTTCGACTAGGCTGGTGATAGCATTGATTGCAAGTTGTTAAGCCCTAATGTTGGCTCATTACCCCTTAATTGGGGCATATTATATTTGTAATGTTATTTTATTTATGTCGGCTTTAGGCCATTAGTTGTAATTATACCTCCTAGTCTCCTATATATACCAAGGAGACGTTTTAATTTTGAATCATCTTGTACTTGAACATTTAAGTGGGGTAAAAGGAGGTTTCCCCCTCGAAGAGGCTTATTATTTGAAATTATCTCTGTTTCAAGGCGTTGAGTACTTTTCCTAAGGTTTTTCCATGCTATATTGATGTTTGGTTCTTAACATATGGTATCAGAGGTCAAGGTCTTGGGGTTCGCTGCTACATCTGAGACACCGTAAAATTTTCACTATAACTTTTTGTATACAATGTTTTAGAAGGAACCTCTTGGAGGGTATTTAGTAGACAGATCAAGGTACGTTGGGTTCAAAATTCAGCTCTTGCGGCCTTATACTTTCGGAGATACAACCTGTACAATATAGGGTTCTGGAATCATCCTGAAATGAGTCATTGTGGAATTTTCGCTATAAAAATGTTTCTGTAATATTTCAGACCCTGAAATCCAAAGGAAATTTACAGAAATTAGTAATAGATCTATGGTAAAACTTTAAGCTTCTGGGTCATCTTAAATTTGTATATACACCTTGTGTAAGATAGGGTATCTAACTAGTCCTATTGACTAGTCTCAAGAAGGTGTTCCAGGTAAAACAAGAATAACTTCTTGCTAGAGTATCCAAATCAAGTGGGACTGGTTGCATTGGATCGTGGACAGTCTGTAGTATTTTGGGTGCACGTTTCAGAATTTGATATCAATTATTTTGTGTGGGGAATTCTATACAAGTGAGATCTCCTGGAAAGGACAAAAATCGGCAAGTTGTGAGGAAGTTACCGTAAATTCCACTTGGCACATCCAATTTTGATCAGACCTATGGAATTGCAGAGAAGAAATATCAGAGACCTACCTAAAATAAAGTTTCATACCCAAAAGGGCCGAAACATGGGAGATAGAACAGAATAAATATTGTCTAGTAGAACCACCTCAAAATCAAGACTCAAAAGTGATATTTGGCCAACATGCCACCCAAAAAGGGACCTTCTACACCAAATAAGCCTCCAGAAAATCCTAATTGGACTCTTGATG
>ML779606.1:859266-887962 GCA_009831015.1 Picea engelmannii | reverse complement strand
GTTGTTTGTGGTAACCTTAGTAGCCTATCTTCTTAGGGTCTTACACAAAGTGATTGTGAAGGGGTAAGTCTTTACGATACCTGGAATCGATGTTGGCCAGACTCACTCGGGCTCCTTGGAGGGTATACCCATGATTATGTGTGGGAGCTTGCACTAGGGTGTAAGTCCATTAAGAAAGTCGTCAACATAACTTTTCCACCCTCGCCCAGCCCCTTCTTGTCTCATTGTCGTGACGTTGGATTTCATCACCAACTAGTGACTTCAGAATTGGAAGGTCTTGTTTGCTTGGTTTTGATTCCTAGATTTTACTAGCATGTTTTTTTGGTTTACCCAAGTTTGCCATATAATTTCTTTTGTAATATTTCAACTCGATCACAATTGACCCTCCACGTCGTTCACGTAGAATGCAAGGCCTACCTCCAGAAGATCTGGAAGGTTCTCAACCCTTGCCTACCAACTCACAGGAGGGCTCTCCTCAACAAAGTGAAGTCCAAGACATTTCCACTCCACAAGTGGAAAGAACTAACTCTTTAGAACGGTTCTGAATTACCAATTCTCGAGAGGAATTCTGAATTCCTCCTGACTCTGTGAGACGTATTGTTCGAGTGAATTCTTCTGGAGAAATAGTTGTTGAGTCTTTTGGATTACCATGTGGACCTTTCACAGGACCCGAGGGTCAAGATTCTTTTTGGACTACTGGCATTTTTAGACGGGATCTCTTTGGCTCAAGAGCAAACATTGATATCAATGTCACACCTGAATTTCCCAAAACATCTGATCCAGACGCAATACCTTTTACTAATGCCTATTATTTTCCTAGTTCAAACGCTCTGCCAGCTGACCACATCTTGACTATCCCCCTACAAACGGTCCATTACAAAATGGTCCCAGATACTACATGTCCTCACACCAGAATTATGGTGGCTATCCAAGCTCCCATTGGCACGCTGCTTTCACGTAGATTCACCCCAACACTTCCCTCGGGATATCATGCATTGAATGCTTCTATTCCCACTCCTACACAAATCCCATCTGGGACTCTTGGAATTTACACTCTTTTTGGGCACCATCCCGTTCCTAGTTTCATTCTGAAACTTCCTCGACCCCCTTTCAGAGGACCTCTTCCATCCTCTATCAAAGGCACCAACCCTAGTGGCACCATCCCGTCTTTCACACCTAATTACCAGATTCTTGTTGGTGGACAATTTCACCAAGGAGGCCAAACCCAATCCCCTTTTGCAAGACAAATCCCAATTGGGATGCAACCCCTGATTGGAGAGAAACCCCCACCTACCCCACCATATGGAAAAAACATACCTCCATCCTTGGCCCAGTATTGGAACTATCTTATCCAAAATAATACTCACTCGATTGGGAGGGAAAAACCTAAAGCTAGCTCCTTCATACCCCCTAGTACAGGCCAACCATATCTAGGTATGTCCAATCCTATTTGGGGCTTGAACACTCAACCCCACACCCCTGTTCAAGGGAACAACCCCAACCAATAAAACCCTATAAATTACTTGCCTCCACACCAATAACCAAATCTTCCCGGATCTTCGCATTATATGAAAACTTCTTATGGTCCCACTAGTATACCTACAGGGCTCCCTCCCCAAAGTCACTAGTACCCACATGTGAATAGACAATTACCCTTCTTAGCCACCCTGGACCTCCCTGATATGTCGATAATTTTAAATGATTCAATCTATCACTCTCCTCAATGGCCCGTGATACCAACCAATCTACGATCCGACATCCCTAAATTTGATGGTAAACCAGGAGAGGACCTGAACAATCATGTAATGATTTTTCACCTTTGGTGTTCATCCAACTCTTTGATGGATGACTCTATTCATTTACACCTTTTTCAGTGAACTCTCACAGGTTCCACCGCGAAGTGGTATATAGAATTACCATGAGGCTTCTTCACCGACTTCAACACCCTCGCTATGTATTTCCTCACCCACTACTAGTTACAGATCCACTACAAAATGGGAACTAAAATTATGAGTTCTTTCAAACAAACCAAAGACACTCATATCTCTGATCACATTCATAAGTGGTGACATAGACAACATCTCATAAAACTCGAACTTCCCGATCAGTTGCTAGAAGAGTGGTTCACAAAATCATTCGTGAATGATATCACTCATGACATCTCCATGGGTGGAGTTTTCACAGAAGAACAAGCGATCAGTCGTGCTCAATACCTCGACCTCGTTTACTCACAAGTGGTACTCTTTACAACTTACTCCCTGACACACCTTGTCCTTATACTTCTGCTACTTCAACTACTCTTGTTTCTTCTCATGTAGCTGACGGCTTGATTGGCACTATCCATGACTCTAGAAACAACACCAAATCCATTGCTTCTAATGTTCAAAATGCTCCATCTCCTACCCCTCCCACCGGAAATACTTTTGAGGTGAAATCTGTTCAATCTACCCTCGCTGAAAAAAATAAATCCAAAAGAGGGAAGGGTACGAACAAGGAGGATAAAAATAATATGCAATCTGAGAAGACCAAAACACAACCTGTTGACGATAAGGATAAGTGCCAACCTCGATACCCTTTTCTTATCTGTGAGACTGTGGTGATGATCACTACACTAAGGATTATCCAAGACGAGCCGAGGTTACTAAGTTCCTTCAAGGGACCCCGAAACTGCCTACTTCGGTCATGTTGTCACAACCCTTCCCTTCTCAACAATAGACCCAATTGGTCATTCATGACCAACCTTCCCCCTCCACTACATCCTATGTCTTAATGTGTACAAGTGATTCAAAGAAAAATGACATCACACTTACCACTCGAGCTAAAGATTATTCTCCCTCTAAAGAGAAGGTTGATGAAATACCTCCTTCATTGGTCCAACCATCTCCCACGACTCCACCTACCAATGTTCCTCTTCATCTCGAATGACTAAGCCTAGATATAGTTCTTCGACCTCCCCCAAAGGGTGTTGTCCAAAAATATGCTTTCAATCCTCATGCACGTGCTTCCCATAACTACAATATTGTCGAAGATCTGGCCCAAGCACCATCCCCGATGTCAGCCCTTGAAGTACTTCAGAGTTGTCCTACACAACATAAGGCACTGTTGAAAGCTATTGGTGGAATCGATCCTACCAATACAAATTTAATAATTTTTGACTTGGAAGATCACATTCCAAGGTTAACCCCTCAACTCGCATTCCAAATACAAGTTATTGTCTCCAACAAGAACATTTGTAGAATAGTTATTGATGAGGGTGCCTTGACGTGTGTGATGTCTATTACCTGCTGGAAAGCCATCGACTCTCCTCCTTTAACTGAATCCCACAACATGCTCAAAGCCTTCAATGGCTCTGGTTTTAAGCCTTACGGTGTCCTTCCTTCATTTCCTATTACGTTAGAAGGAAAAATAGTCAACGTTGAAGTGGAGGTCTTTGACACTCCTCTCGATTACAACCTTCTACTTGGTCGTAACTGGATCGATTCCATGCATGTAGTTGTGTCCACTCTTTTCTGTGTTGTATGTTTCCCACATCAAGGAAAAGTAATTACGGTGGACCAATTAGCCTTCTTTCACTCCGATGCACGTACTGATAACGTACCTTTCATTTCAAAAACACCCCCTAGATATGAGAACATTAGTATGGGTCTTCTTAAATATTCCTCTTTGATGGGTACTTTCCCCATTCCACCACCTGATGTTCCACATCTGTTTGTCACCTCGATCAACATGATCTCCACTTCTGTTCGTGAAACACCTCTGTCTCATGACCCGTGGATAGTACCCAACCCCGACGATCATCTTCGTTATGGCGACCAAATGCCTTTGAGTCTAGTTGAATTCGCTTATCAAGCCATTCAATCAGAAACCCCTTCTACCCCCTCTCTTGGTGCTTTATCTCTGAATCCATTCTACATAATTTTTCCTACAGATGAAATGATTATGTTTGTCATGTCCATAGAAGATACCCCTTGGGACGATGGACATCATCGTTCCATTCTCTTCCTGGAACAACACACCATTGAGAGTTACCAATGGATCTCAACCCCGTCGACCGTTGTCATCATTTCTATCATTCTCGATTCTACACACGATATGTTCTACGAAGGGAACTTAAGTAATATCTCATCCACCATCCCCCTCGACATATCCATAAAACCTAGAGTTGCTGAAAATGTGCATATCAGAGCTTCATGTTCCCATGATGAATTTTCTACCTACAAGTCTCTTTTCCAAGAATTCTGTGACGTCTTCACATGGATCTATGAAGAAATGTTGGGTATTGACCCCGACATTATTGTACACGAGATCAAGACATACACAGGCGCTAAACCCGTCCGGCAACGACTTTGTCCAGTCCACCCACGTAAAGAAGCCACTATCAATCTTGAAGTTGAGAAACTTCTCAAAGATGGATTTATTTACCTTGCGGCTCTAACTGACTGGGTTTCCAATCTTGTTCTGATTAATAAGAAACAAGGTATGATCTGCGTGTGCATTGATTATAGAGACATTAATAAAGCTTGTCCTAAAGAGAACTTTCCTACCCCCTTCATTGACCAGATCGTCGATGATTATGCTGGAAGTGAACTCTTCTCTCTGATGGATGGTTTCTTCAGATATAATCAAATCAATATCGTACTCGTAGACCAACTTAAGATCGCCTTTATTTATCCTTGGGACACTTTTACCTATCGAAAACTTCCATTCGGTTTAAAGAATGTCGGCACAACTTTTCAACGTGCTATGTCTTATGCCTTTCATGATATAAATCACATTGTGTAGCCATATCTAGATGACTTACCAACTCATTCCATGCACCGTGTATATCATCCAACACACCTCTGTGCCATTTTCCTTCGCTGTCGGTTTTACCATATATGCTTCAATCCCCACAAATATGTTTTTTGCGTAGAATTTGACCGACTTCTGGGATTTATTTTTTCCCGTCAAGGGATCAGGGTAGATCCTTTGAAGGTCGAGGTGATTCTCAATCTTCCTCCTCCGTCCTCACTTCGCCAGCTACAAATTTTGCAAGGGAAGGAAAACTTTCTCTGTCGTTTCATCCCAAACTATGTTGAGCTAACTCTTGGATTTACTCGAATGCTCAAGAAAGGTTAGGAGTTTATATGGGATACCACTACTAACAAATATTTTGAAGCTTTGAAACTCTCTTTAACTCACACCCCACTACTCTTCCCACCTGATTACAGTCGATATTATTTCCTTTATCTCGCAGCCTCGGACTATACCATCGCTATGGTTCTTGTTCAAGAGGATGATTCTCATGACGAACATGTCATCTATTATTTGAGTCAGAGTCTCATGACTATCGAAACCAAGTATTTACATGTTGAAAAATTGGCCTTGGCTGCCATCCAAGCTGTTCAACATTTCTGGCACTATATCCTTTTACGCAAGACTACTGTGATTTCCAACTACAACCCTATGCAGCACATTCTTACACGCCAATTTCTAGGGTGAAAATACTCCAAATGGATTGTAATACTCTAGGAGTTTGAATTAGAATTCAAACATGCTAAGTCCAAGAAATCCTTGGTGTTTGTTGAGTTGATATGCAACCTTCCCTGTTCTAAGACGAAAAATGTAGCAGAGGATTCATTACCCAATGAATCCCTTTTCCTGATCAGTTTCGATCACCTTTGGTATAGGGATATCATCATATATCTCCAGACTCAGAATTTCCAGCCCGATTTGTCTAGCACTGATCGTCGTCGAATATGCTACCAAGCCCATCAGTATATTATCCTCGGTGATACTCTTTATCGTCATGGGATTGACTCCATTTTTCAACACTGCCTCACATTGGACGAAGCTGAGAAATCCCTGAATGACTGCCATTCTAGAGCATGTGGTGGTCACATGTCTGGGTATGCTACTACCCAGATGATCTTATGAGCGAGGTATTTTTTTCCATCTTTATTCAATGATTGTATAATCGTTGTCCAAAAATGCCACGCTTGTCAAACCTACAACAACAAAATACGATCACACCCTACTCCTCTACACCCTGTGGTCTCCATTGGCCCTTTTGCGAAATGGGGTATTGATTTCATGGCATGTCACCCTCACTCAGCTGGGGGGCATGGATACATTATTGTAGCCGTAGATTATTTTATGAAATGGGCTGAGGCGATGCCAACATTCGACAATACCGAAACGACTGCAGCATTATTCATATTCAATCACATCATTGCTCGTTTGGTGTTCCTCAAGCTATCATTACTGATCACGGTAGCCACTTTAGAAAATTCATGATGTTTGAACTCATTGAAACGCTGGGTCTTCGCCATGAAAACTCAACACCCTATTACCCACAAGCCAACGACCAAGTTGAAGCAATAAACAAATTTCTCATTACCATGCTTCGACGAATGATAGGGATTCACAAAACGAGTTGGCACATGATGTTGTTTTCGACATTATGAGCTTACCCGACATACGTTAAGTCTGCTACCGGGTTTACACCTTTCTAGTTAGTTTATGGTCTAGAATCCATATTGCTGATTGAATGTGAGATACCTTCTCTAAATCTAGTTGTCGAACTTCTCCCAAACACTTATGCTGAAGAAGAGTGTCTATTGTATCTCGTGCAACTAGATGAAACCTGTCACGATGCCACCCTAGTTATAGAATCCCAGAAGAAATGCGTCAAATCCCAATACGACAAACATGTCAAGCCACGTGTTTTCTCCGAAGGTGATCTGGTTCTCCTTTACGAACAAGATTGGGATATGCTAGGAGCCGGAAAATTTGAAGCTATGTGGCGAGGTCCTTATATCGTCAGACGAGTGTTGGAGAAAGGAGATTACGAGTTGGTGGACTACGATGGTATCCCTTTGAGTGAACCCAGAAATGGGTTGTACTTAAAGAAATACTATGCTTAAGATCACCTATGCATGAGTGCTTGTATTTTATTGTATCATACTTTTTGTGTGTTACTTTAGTATGCTTTTTAGTTATTTGGTCTCTGCCCTCAGCTTCTTATCTTACGTTGTGCTTGGTTTCCAGATGTCGGAGTCCTCGCTACCCCACATTGGCTTCGCCGATGGTGCTAGTCATAGTACTCAGAACCTTTCTTCTGCTACATGGGCAATTTACACACCTACAAATGAAGTTATCAGTCTACGAGGTGTGTGCCTTGGTCATGCGACCAATAATGCAGAATATAGCATCATCATCGAATTATTGATTGATGCTATTTCGCTTGATATCTGCCACCTAGTTATAAGACTTGATTCACAGCTAGTAGTACTACAATTAAGTAATGTCTATGTTATCCAAAGTCCTACTTTATTATGGGTATATTTACTAATTCACCTCTTAGAACGTTATTTTGATTATATCAAATATTAGCACATTCCTAGATGTCTAAATGCATTGACTGATGCCTTAGTTAATTATGTTTTAGACAGACATTTGGGACATTTATGAACGAATCACACATCACATGTATTATACAACACAAAATAAGCCGGTAGAATCCGTATATATGTATATAACGATCAAAATTTTTTACAAAATTTTTTTGTCCAAAGATCAAAATCTCAAAATATGAAGCCCATATCTTCCAAAAAATAGAATAATGGATGACGCTCATGATAACATACAACTGCTCGGGCTACCCTATGGAGAAGTCAACTGAGAGACTCAGACATGCCCACAGTATAACATTGATAATGTCTTGGGATCTCCCCAATAGTGATGTCTGGGACATACGCAGTCAACCCCTCTAAGTTCTTTTCTACTGCCTTGTAGTCCTTGGCATCCCATCTTTCCACTAGAGCCACTTCTCCTCGCCTTTGAATGGGAGATGTTCCTGGAGGTCGATACGGCCCCACATCTGTGTCATCAATTTTTTTTTTTTTATTAGTCCTTGGATAAACATAAAAACATTTTATATAATAAAATTTGCAAAAACATTTAAAAAGAACAAAATGTGTACTTCCCACCTAAGTCACCCCACTGAGGATCCTCAGGAAAGACCAAATCCGGATCTCCTTGGAAATCTAAACCGACATATGCGTAGTCATCGATCATCAGCATCTGGGGCCTCAACCAATAAAAAAATGAATCATTATACTTGATTATAGGCCCTGATACATGCCAAGCCATGAGGTTACACCACCTCATCATCCTCGAATCTTGTGGGGCCGGTAAACCCCAATCTACCTGCAGTCGTAGTAGTGGGACCCTCTCGAGGAAGAATGACACCAAAAGTGACATGTACCTGAACTGCTTCAGGTTACCCCTTCTTCACTTTGTCAGTTTCCTCTTCATACTGAGGAGAACTACGTCCAACCAGTTGAAAACCTAAGGCTCTGTGCACTCTATTGCATATTGGAAATAGCTCTGGAGAGACATGTGCGGAGCCGTGCTCCTAGACATGCATGCAATGGTAAACAAGATAGTCTGTAGGGTCAAATATTGGACCCCCCAAATGAAAACCTTACCCTTGCTTCTCTCTACCTTGGGAACACAATATCAGTGAACATACTTTCTCATAGAAAGTCCACCGCCTCTACCTCTGGTCAAAGTAGCATGGTATCCATGTCATGACAACCCCATTAGAAAATAGATATCCTCGATATATAGCGTCAGTGTGTGGACCCCTACATGAAATAACTATTGATCCACATCCCACATGTGGACCAGGTACTCTAACAATCTGAGTTGGGCTCTCATGCTTGGGATCCTAAAAAAGTTTAAGAGCCCACATTCCCGGAGGGCAGCGACTATACCTGGATCATTCCCGACAATGGAATCATCCTCCTCATGTTCTCTTTCACTCCATTCCAACATCGTGATGGTCAACACCTGCAATGGATCCATGAGAAGGAAGTCAACAACTTGTTTTAACCTCTTGCATAATTTTTATTGAGAAAAAACACATACAAAAATCTTTTTTTCGGCCCTCGCAAGTGAAGCTTTTGCACAGTGTGAGATTCTCACAGGTGCACTGAAGCCCACTTGCGAAAATCTTAGATTCTCGTAGGTCCCAAATGGCCCACCTATGAGAATGCTTGAGCACACCCATCCACCCTAAAATGGACTCAAAACTCTAAAAATGCCAATAAAAATCAAAAGTAAACAATGGAAAAGTTGGAAAATCAGGAGATTACCTCATTGGCTGAAACCTTTTGCGAAATGATCACTTGTACCTCCCGCAATCGAGCAAAGAAATTTGGGGAAAAATGAGGTATGTTGGACAAGTTTTTGGCAAAGTAACAATGAAATGGTAAAAAAGGCTTCTTCACCCATATTTATTCACTTTTTACTATTTATTGTTGATTTTTTATATTATTTTTATTGCTTTGCTTAAAAAATCTAATACCCCAATAGCCTTGTTAGTATGTTTTTTCGCAGATATAGTGACTTTGAAGTCTGAACGACGGTGTACAAGTATTTTTTCTTTTTTTTCACATGTACGACTACTTTTTTAAGGGTTTTTGTAGAAAAAACCTCAAGCTTAGTCTTCATTCGTTCTCGCGCTCGAGAATACATGAGAATGCAACCGAATATACTTTTTCTCATCTTTTTGTACTCGTCATGGTAACATGAAAATGACGAACACAAGGGAGTATCCTTTAAGCTCTCTTCACACTCCATAAAAATGAAAAGATTGTCAAGCGATCTTGTTCTTTTCACGCTCGTTAAAGTATTTGAAGAAAACGTTCGAAGGGCGATACTTTATTGCTTTTTCGGTCTCGTCGAACTCATTTATGAAAAAGGAACTGGGAGAGTTCTCTTTAAGTCTTTTTCAGACTCTCAAAACATGAAAAAGCCCCAAGTTTTCTATCTTTAGACTCATTAAACAAACATCGAAAGGCCCTTGCAGGATCGAACCACTCCTTCCTAGGGTTCGTTAAACATACTCCGAGGGACTCCTCTGAAGGATGATCTTACATCGACAAGCATATGTTATCCTCCTCAAGCTTGTGTAAAAATAAAGAGGTACTCACCAGAAATGGTAGGGAAAATTTTGGGAAAGGGATGTGTTTTCATATTCGTATTAATGGAAGTAAGTGTTGCACTTGAACATGACACCTCCTATTTGTCATTCGAATCCAGGTTGGGAAATCCATTTGTCTCTCGTCCAACTTGCTACAAGCTCATATCTTGGGTTGTCTTTGAGTCAGTGTTGCCGAGTCCTTTGTCGTGTCGTTCATATGTTCAAGAGAAGTTCAAACGAGCTGTCCATTGAGTCGTCCATCTACATTTGTCCATTCTTACCATGTCGGCCTTCCTTGTGTCCGTTTTGAATCATATTCATACTTTGATTCACCCTCAAAATTTGTTACTTATTTTGTGTCATTGATGGGGGATACATCAAGGCCCTCCTCTGACGAGTCTTTTTCCGTCAACTCCAACTCATTATCCAGGAATAAGACATAGAAATCATTTAGTAACTTAGAACCTGCATGCCTTAATGGCAGGTCTCTTCATTTTCGACAGGGGTTTCACATCATTGGTCCTTGGTCGAGAGATTCCATCGAGTGTTCGACTTTCAGCTCATTCATTCACATTTGTTCAGATTGTACTTCGATACCTTGGGATTCATTGACATCAATGGTGATTTCCCTTGCACTTGTTAACGATTTTCATCAATGACCAGTAATCGAGTGGTTTGTACCATGTTCTAATTCAACACATGTAATCACATGGCTAGATTCATACTTTCAGGTGATGGGATTGAAGACCCTGGGTCCCATCTTTTTGATCTAGGCTGCGATGGAATATGTATGATTTGTATCAACACATAGATCCACTTTGTATGTCATGTGGCTATGTCTTAATTCGAGTCTCCTAACATAAATCCACAGTGTATTCCTAGTGGATATGTAGCATTTTGGCGACATGGATCCATGGTGTATGATTGGTGGCCATGGCCTACGTTTATGATTTCATTCATTTGTGATCTGAGCATGGGAATGCCTACCTCAGAACTGGTATTATATTCTGCAGATGCTTGGTTGTTTGCAGGTTTCTGATTAGATGCGCTCCTTGCTTCTGACACACACATGCATTTTACAAAGTATTTCGGTTGTCATGAGTTCCAGCCTCATACTTTGGGGGGAATTCTGTTACACATGATTTTGGTCACTCTGGTGATGCATCTACAGTTATGTGATCAGGCTCTCATAAGGACTTTTTGCTTGAGAAAAATGAATATTGTCTTCCTCTACAAACCATATTTTTAAAGTGAGTTCGCAGGTTGCATATGATGTAGAGTGAGAAAATCCCCATTCTCGTAAGTTGCTCTTTACTTGGCTTGCGAGGAGTTCGTAGTTTGCTCTATAAGTAGGGTGTGAACCTGTTTCAAGGATAAAAATGGAAGAAGAGGTTACGAAGGTTATAGAAGAGGATCTTCTAGAAAAATAGTTGGCATTCACATGGTTGGCATCCTACTGACTTCTCATATTTAGTGGTATCATCCTCATCCATTTAACCATCTCTCCTTTTCCTATATATTGAAAGGTTTCTCATGGAAAAGGTTAAGCAAGATTGAATGAAGAAATTGATGAAAGAACTGTGTGAAGAACCTTGTTTGGATTGAAGATTGAAGACTCTATTTGTCTATCAAGTTGTAATGGATCTTCTTCATACAAGTGTAGAGAGAGTGTGTGTGTTGGAATCAAGGATCACTGAAAGGAATCTTGCGACATCAAGGTGATCTAGTTGTATCTTCTACTTTCATTTAATATAATACATCGGCATGTCCCTTTCCCATAAAATCACTCTTATTTTATTGCATAACTCCTTGATCATATGCATAGGTTGACATTGAATATACTTTGCTATCTTCACTTTGGTTGGTTTGTGTTGTCTCAGACCTGATTTCACAAGAGCACTAGAGCGAAGTAGGAATAACAAAGACCTAAGGAAGCGATATAAAGGTATGTCACTCATTCCTTCTTAGAAGTAGATTCAATGACTGCAACTTAGAGAAAGAGTCATGTCCTATCCTGCTTTGTTCTAGATCCAGGTGGATCTAGGGAGATCAGTTAGTGTCCGCACCTACCAATTTATCCAATAACAGATATGAAACTTTCTCAAGAAAATATCTTAGGCATGCACATATTTACTCCGAAATTTGTGCCTAAGAAAATGCCTCAGGAAGCTCGTTGGAATAGGCTTAAATATACCTAAGAAATTTTCCTTAAAATCATCACTCAATATAGGTTTGGAACTTGGCCTGACCAGATCAGAATTTTGGTCTTCAAAACAGGCACATATAAGATATTTTCTACCACATAAAAGTACCTTTTCCATTGCCTCAGAATATTCCTAACGTTTATCAGAAGTTCGCTACCTCAAAACACTTTCCTTTCATATTCAGAAAATTCATCTTTTAATGCTCTGAAATATTCTCCCTTAACTGCCTCAGACTCTGTATAAAGTCTGCTCCAAAGGTCTGTTGTTACATACCACTAATTTGTTGTTCTATTCCTTTAGAAAATCCCTTAGAATATGGCTTGACACTTTCCCAAAAGTGTCCCAAAAGGTTGTTTTAAAAACTCTTTAAAATTTGTCCAAATCTTCCCCTAAAATCTTGTTGTTGCAGCCCCTAAAGGTTGTCCAAATTGCTCTGAGCCATATGGCTTAGAGAATCCCAGGTAATATGAATATTAGACAGGGGGATTCTATGCGATAGATGTGACATACCAAAGAACCATCCTTCGAGCAACTTGCGAAGTTTGAGAAGACATATTCAGAGTAGTCAGTTAGCAGAAGTACAGTTTGATAGATTAATCAAGACTTCAAGATAGTATAGTGATACATGGGTCAACATTATGGAAAGTTGTGAAAGTAGAGTCTTGGACAGTATGGACAGAGATGGATTCGTAAGAACACTTAGAAGTTTTGGACAAATATATGACAGTGGAAGAGAGCATGGATTCATAGATTGGTTCAGAGAGTGGTTCAAAGGCAAATGAACTTTATCATAATGGATGCTAATTACACAAGAAATGGCTTGAACAATGCTAATGGATTCCAAATTGACAGATATTTTTTGGACACATGCAATTCATACAACAATTCACATTCAAAATAGAGAAATGACCAGAAACAACAATGACAAAACTCCCTACAAACTATGGAAAGGAAGAACAGACAACAACCTCTACATCAAGGTAACTCAAGGTAGTATTTTATTAATTGAAATTTATGTTGATGATATTGTTTCGGAAGTACTAATGACATTTTAAGATAGAAATTTGAAAAGGATATGCAGAATGTATTTGAAATGTCATTACTTGGAGAACTATCCTTCTTTTTGGATCTTCAGATATGTCAAAGAAACCAAGGAATTTTTATTTCTCAAACTAAGTATATCAGAGAAATGCTAAAGAGCTTTGGAATTGAAGATTCCAAACTACTTACCACTCCAATGCAAACCAGTTGCAAGTTGAGAAAATATGATGATTCAAAGTCTACAGACCAAAGGCAATACAGGTCAATGATTGGCATTGTTGGCACAGGGGCATACCTAGAGTTCAACGCTACAACAATGCACCAACAAAACCCTAACTACCAGCCCTTTCAACAACACCTACAAAAAATATGAAGTCTCACCTGAGGTAGAGGCAGGGGTGGTTGCAGGACTCCAGTGTCTGCAACCTTAGCTGGGACACAGATCTGTGATTAAAACACCTTAACAAAGAACTTAGCAGTTACAGATCGTTAATATTTATCCTTAGTTTACAGTGCAGCTAAACCCTAATAACAAATCAGCATGGTATTTATACATATCAAATAGATTCAAGTACTAAGCATACCAACATAGATCAAATCTATCATTTATTCACATTATTCAGCACTAAGCTACCATATTAGATCCTTCTAAGCATACATCAGTGAACTAAGAATTCAATCACATAGACAAGAAAGTAACCATAAAACACATAGAAACCACAATGCATGATATACGTGGTTCAACCCCACCCTGCGGCTACGTCCACCAACTCTTCTTCTTTATTTATTTCTGTCAATATTCTACATGCACAGAGCCATGATATCTTACTCCATAGAGGACAAGAGATATACACACCTCGCTAGATCCTCCCTCCCTGAAGTACAACACAAAGCCTTCCATGGTCTCTTAAAATCACTTTCACTTCGCTCTACAACTCTCACATAGTATGCAGAAAGAAATCACAATTACCACTTGCACTTGACAATTAGCACTTAGAACTTATCACACACTACCCTCCTTTGATCACATAGATCGAACTCTAGCACTTAACATTCTTGGTATTTTCTTACATCACCTAGATATCTATTTATACATTACAAAATGGGCCTAAACATGGGTAAATCCATGGGTCGACATCCCCATTCCCATTACATAAGCCCAAAACCCAAATATCTCTAAAAAGGGGTCGACATCCCGCGATATCTACTTCGAATTGCACTCCATCTTCACCATCCTATCGAAGTCCCAAAATAGGTCAATCCTGACCAAGGATCTCCAAAACTTGGGCAAGGGCCAACAGGCCCCCAAAACTCACCTGGGACTCATCCCGAGTCACTCTGGTCTGGGTAGTTGTTCTTCAAAACCCTCGAGTTGCTTCGACCTATTGTTGCGCTAGGGCCTCTTTCTCAACAAACTCTTGGATGACTACTTTGTTGAAAGGTCCCTCTAAACGTTGTTTGACTGCAATGACTACTTGTTCCAACTCTACTCCTCAACCTTCAATCTCCTCAAACAGTTGACAAGCTTCGTCCTAGACTGGTTGGATCCTTTGAGTCACTTCCATGACTTTTCTATGAATGTTGTGGACCTACTATTGAGAAGTGCATTGTTCTTGGGATCACTTCATTCTTTCAACTATTGAAAGGAGCTTCAATTGCACCTATACTGTTGTTGCTTGCTGCTTTGCCTCCTGGAGCTGTGACTCTAGTACCTTCAACTCAATATCTTTAGTGAGTCTCTCATAATTATTTGCACTTCGAACACTTTTTTTTTTTCATTCCAGAGAAAATTCTCCGATCCTATCGATTGCACTCGGGGTAGTGGCTTCTCTTTGATATCATACATCCTGCGAGGTATTTGGCACTATTGATAGATTGAGTTCTATGATTCTCTATTGAAATTGTTGGATAGCTTCCGCAAGATTCTCTACTTGATGTTCCATTGGGTCTTCCTCTTTTTTATGTAAGTCTGTCAGAGAGCGAAGTGCTATGCTAATTGCTTCTTTTACTCCCACCTACTCTGCGAACAACTGTTCTTTCTCTTCTTGAATCTGCTCTTTCTCTTATTCAAACATAGCTTGGAGGGTAGCCTTCTCTTGCTACGCAACTCGACGTTGCTCTATGACTAATTTTTGTACTTTATTTAGGGCCTCTGTGGCCTGTTCGATTTATTCCTGTGCGCGATGAAGGCAAGATTCGATCGCATCAGCTAGTCTACGGAGTTGGGCAGGTTCATCTCCAAACTCAGGTGCTTCTGATGGTGGGGGCGTAGTGGATACTGTGCAGCTGGATTGAAGGGCCTGCTGCATGCCTCTGAGTTCAACCTCGATTCTATCATATATCTGCTCCTACTTGGCTTCATGTTTCTACAATATGTCCTGCAATGCATCTACTACATTTGCAATGATGAAGTTGAATTAATCCATAGTGAGCACTGTCTGCATCTTAGTCAAGGTGGGTCTATATTTCTTTTGGGAAGTGGGTTTCATGGGGAAAACCTTCCTTTTATTCGAGGGATTAGCCTCATCAACAGGGTCCCTAGGTGGTGTTACTTCACCTTACTTCTGCTAGTCGTCTTTTCCCTTTGTCTCTTCTACTTCTTCATAACCCCCTCGTCCAGGTGATACTGAAGTAGTTCCTTCCGATTCGCTTCTCAGGTTTTGGACCTCTTTAATATTCTTCCTTCTGTTGGGTCTAGGGAGATCCTTTGCTTCATGATTGGTCTCAGGACTACTGATTAGTTCAGAGTCTGACATATCTATGGGGTCTGCAGAGATGAGGAGTTTTGCAAACTAGTCCTTGGTGATATCTTCAAGGTCCTCCTATGTGAGCTTGTAGTACAATTGAAGTTCTTCTTTGTTCTCATCTGCACATGCAGAGATATAATTGAAGTGTCAATCTACACATAAATTCATGAGGGGTCGGAACCAATGTAGGGTGGTCGGTGTCATGCGAGGGACAAATTCGATATCCCTCTTCAACTGGAGATAATAGGTATGAAATACCGCATTTGACTACCATTGTTTTCCCATATCGCTCGAGTACCAAAGCGTGGTGAAATTCATAGAGAGAAGCTTGAATGACTCAATGTCTGGGAAGGTCTCACCTTCCAGCATTTCCTAAGTGGTAAATGCGATGAGGGTTAGGGGCCAGCTAAAGTGGAACTCATAACCCTGATATTGAGCTTCACGAAAATCTAATTCCAGCTAGTTGACAAAGTACTTCACCCAGTTCATCTGGAGTCTATCTACACATTTTCCGGCTAGGTGAACAATGAACCCTGTGACTTGAGTAGGTCGGTTCTTCCTCACTAGCTTCCCTGTGATCGGTCAGCAGGCCAGGCGCACTGCACCATTCTGGATGGAAGCTACCTTGTAGCCTTATGTTCCCTTTTCTACATCATCATAAGTGTCATTAATTATCTATGTTAGGGCACAGTCAGAAGCCTTCCCTGGGTAGAAGTCTTGTGGGTCAGGTCCTTTCATGCTCAATCCGATGATCCTATGGATTAGCGTCAAATCTACTGTGATGCTTCTATATAGCCATAGATAGCTTCCATGGTAACACGATAGTAGGATCTTAACACATGTGTTAACCTCCTGGTTCTTTCCAAAGTGTGTGATCTTCATCATATTCAAAAGGGTGGACTGTGTGAGGTCAATAGTCCATGGATGGGGGATTATTTTTGAGTTCTTCCCCTTCCTCCTGGTCAGATATTTGTAAGGAGAAAGCATGTTGTAATTCTTGCGGTCACCTAGGTTGAAGTCGTTGAACTTCAACATCGTGATCTTATCTTGTTGCATTCTAACTGCACATATCCCCTTCAGGAGGGACACAGTAACCATGGTTTAATAAAAGTCCCTCGAGACACTATCACGACTCACCACGCTGGCCAGAGGTGGGATGTAGTCGGGTAATATGGTTGGGATTAAATTCATGCTTGCTAGATCATCTTTGTGCTTGGTTCTCTTCTCTGCTACCAGTCAGGATGTTTTGGTTTGTGAGTAGTTGACAGATAGGCTTGCACTCCTTGCATCGATGAAGCTTGAATTCCTATGGACATCACTCTCTCAGCCATCATATCAATTAAAACTTCCTCGACTAACTTCTCCACAACATTGAGCTCGTCCGACATGCACACTCTCGATCAGAACACTTGGGTGGATGGATGAGTGCTCAAAGCAATAGAATCAGTGTCGATCTTACTTAGCATAGCGCGGTAGTAATGGGTTCTCTTGTTATCTCTAATACAATTCTCAAAAGTTTTCTCCATGCAATAGTCGATAGACTAAGTAGACACGATGTAACGAATCTCTCCAATGGATAATAAATTTTCCATAAATGAAGTTATGTCCATTGCGACGTGGTCCCAAGGGTCCAGTGGCAAGATTTATGGTCATAAATGTTGTTCTAACCATTTTGGAATGATGGTCCAATGGTTAAAATGCTTCCAACGGTCATATTGCTTCTCCATGGAGAAGTGCCAAGGGGCAATGTTCTGATATCCCAACGAAGTTCCAATTTTGCAAATATTCCTTCCACGAAGTTCCCTCTGGGCCCTTCTGTAACTTTTCAACCTTTTCTCTCTTCTTACTGAGTTTTCTAGCCTTCTTCCCAGTGATCTTTGTCTCGGTGTTCCTTTGTCCATTATAATTCTTGTCTTCTTTTGGCATAGCAGCTTCACATTGTTGGGATTCTTTCATAGGATTAGAGAGTAATACTGCTTCTCTATCTGGGGTAGGTGCTCTACTCATCTGTGAATCTTCTTTTGTTCTTTCAACTTCATGATCCAAGTTTTTGGTTTTAAGTAGCTTCGATCTATTCTCCTATTTTTCAATCAACTGTGCTATCCTCCTAGTCATGAAATCTTTTAATTCCTGCTTTTTTTGTTCTAGGGCCTCCTCTTCTTTTCTTCTGGTCTGATCTTTCTCGATCCAGGTTTTTCCTAATAACATAGTAAATGGAGCATTGTTCTCAATGAATCTAACAACCTCAAAATATTCCTCTATCGAAGCTCCATGAGCACTCATAGATACCTGGGTGAGTCTTCCACATAGGGTTATCAACTTTCCCCTGAATAATCCTATTCCTCCTAATGAAGGAGTCGTATCAATATTTCCTAAAGCTTCCCAAGTTCTTTATGTCATGATCTTTACCTGTGTTTCCTTACCCAGAACACAATCTATGTAGAAGTCTCTTTTTCTTGCTTCTATGCATTCTTTTTCTTTGAAGATCTCTGATAAATTGATATCTCTGTGATCACTTAGGGTTTCTTTCATTTGCAGTAGTACAGTCTTTGATTCTGTCTGATTTTCTTCCATGGTGTCAATTTCTTGATCTTCCTCAAGGTTTTCTTGTCTCATATTCATTCTGTCAAGCTTAGCAATCATTCTAGGCCAGTCTAAAACTTCATGGTCCATAGCTTTACAACAAAGAAAACTAGGTCTTCTTCCAAGGTATTCCTTAGCAAGATGTCCCGGTCTTCTGCAACTGTAAATTATGGTTAATCCTCTTTTTTTATTAAATGATCCCTAGCCTTTCATGTACTGCGCACTAGGATCATAGTAGCTAACTTGCAAACAATTATTTCTAGGATCTTGCATCCATTTGTTAGTGCAAACATTATTTCTATGCATAGGAATAACATATATTTCATTATTTCTATCAAATCTACTCATATCAACCCTTCTTTAATCCAACTGTACCCTATTTTTCAAACTAGGATAACATTTATCAAACATACCTAGATCCATATTCTTGAAACAAAAAATTCTTCTAATCTTACTTTCAACAGAGCACAAAGCTTCTAGATCTAAACATTTTCACTATTCTTACATTTATCAAAGCACAAAGCTTTGAGATATTACCTCTTTTCTTCAGATCTGAATTCTCTTATTAGCATAGAGCTTTATAGGTCAAGTACAATACTATGCACTAAGGCAACAGATCTACAGACAGATCTTTCTTTCTTTCCGTCGGTTCCCAGTAATCACAGTTTCAAGTCCTGCCCATCCCAGGTCCTTTAGACCTTTATTTATACATTACAATAGCTCTCGGACATCCATAGGTTAAAACCTAAGTGTCAAAACCCTAGATACCAAAACCCTGGGTGTCTAAAACCCTAGGTCAACTTGACCTGTGTTTTTAGGGCTTCCTTTGCCAGCTTGTCTTTCCTTCCTTATCGTGCAGTGCTCCAAATCATCCGACGGTGGATTTTTATTCTTGCTGAGTTGTCCACGATCCATCTTCCTTGATGATATATCCATCCTCAATATCCTCATCCAACGACTTGCTTTCTCTTACTTCACACTTCCTTTTCTTCTCTTCCGCTCACTTCGACCTATATCAGTCACTGTATCTTCCACGCAGTTCACATTCCTTTCTTTTTTGCCTTAATATTCACTTACTTCCATACCCAAGGGCCAACATTCCCCCAACACTCACCTATGACTCGTCTCGAGGCACTTTAGATCTGATCCTTCTGATTTTCTTTGTCTTTAGGCCATGCAGAGAAGCTTGTGCTTTCTTCTCTTTCCTCCCCCACTATGTGTAGACTATATTTCCTGTGTCTGGTACCCAGTTTCAACTGCACCTGGTACCTGGACCCTTTTCCATATGTTGTTAGTGAGATTTGTGAGGTAGCTGGTTGTCATAATACAATTTCAACTAGCTCTCATTCACTAAACCTTCCTTCCATTCGCCATTTAAGGTCTTCAAATGCATAACTTCTCCTTCTGTGACATAAACAACCTGATATGACCCAAGCCAATGCGTTTTGAATTTTCCTTCCTGCTTCATGAACTTATTTTCATATACCAGAACCCAATTGCCTTGCTTAAATGCCTTCTTCTTGATGTGTCTGTCATGGTAGGCCTTTTCTCTTTCCTTCTGTACCTACTGGTGATATCCTTTGTTCATTCTTCCTGGCTTAACCACAATCTCAAAATCATATTCCTAAAATAGCAGAAGCAATATGCAAATTCTCCCCCCCAACATCGGATTGTTGACTAGGTATTTTAGTGTGGAGTGATCAGTAAACATTTTAAAGTGTCCTCCCAACAAGTAGTGGTGAAACTTCTACAGTGCATACACCATGTGATCTGAAAATGATAAAGACTTGTATTCTTGAAAATATTTGCAAGTTTTAATTCATGTGTTCTTATGCAAATGGATCAATTTTACAAATACATTTTTTTTATAGAAATACACATTCAAGATGCAGATAATGAGCAACAAATAACAGTGAATAGAAAACAAATAACACAACAAATGATAAAGGAGTTCACCCCTCTCTTGGGCTACATCTCCTGGTCCAGCGTCCAATGGATCTTTTGTATTATTTTCTCAAAGTGCTAAAATATGTGCTTTACAATGCTCAAAATGCCAAATAGATGGCTCCAATGACTTTAGAACGTCCAAAAACCCCTAGCTGGGCTTTTTCGGCACCTGAATTGGCCAAAAATTGAAGAAGATAGGCTTCCTGGAAGTTCCCCTTCAAAATTGTTGTCTCTAGATCACCAAAATGCACCTCTGCATCCTCAACCTAACCTCTACGCTCATATTTGTGCTAAAACCTAGCACCGGGTGCAACCACAAAACTGTGTGAACTGTAGGACGGTTATGGGCGCGCCTAGCCCCTAACTACCAAACCATGGACATATGGCCATATGACCATGCATTCAAAAAGTGCTAAGGTTAAAAACCAAGTCATATGGGTAGGTACCATGGGTTCAGGCACGTGGGATTTTGAAATGTTTGAAATGCGTGCATGCACACGGTGGTCATATGGTAACAATATGTGATCGAGGGCCGGGGCTTAGCCCCGGCCCGGACTGTGCCCCATTTCACAACGTAATGTAATTCAAATAATTTAAAAACCATATAGTTGTTAAGAACCAATGGTGGGAGCGCCAGTTGGGTGGCCCAACCCAAATCTCTTCCCCTTCTCGGAGGTCGTGGGGTCGATTCCTGCCAACTACATAAATTTTAACCATTACCCAGGTGACATGTGCCGGCCCTTGTTTGGGCCACGTGTCACAAATCCATTCGCCACAATGCCACGTGTCAAGAAATGATTCATCCACACAACTGCCAACCAACACCTTCCATGTGTCACATGGCCCTGCCAACTCAGCATCTGCCTTGTGTCGTACAGACCTGCCACATCAGCATCCATACGGACTGTACAGACTGTACAATCAACACATTTTTTTTTTCCTGTTTGACGATTTGAACAGAAAGTGATATCTCACTCATCCTACGTCCGTTTGAACCCAAACAAGTTGTGTTGGGTTCATGATGACGAGGCCTACGCACCCGCTTGATTTCAAGTGATTCCGATCAATTTGAATTTTGAGAAAAAAATTATCCCCTGGATCACACCTCCCCATTGGAAAGCTTTTGGACCTCAAAAATACTATTTTCAGTCTATCTGAAGATGAGGGTATAGTTCCCTCACCTTTCCAACCTCAATCCACTTGGATTTGCTTGGATTTGTGCCTTTAAGACCAATTCGAAGATATTTCACGTTTCCTCGTTTTGAAGTTCACATTCTCCTGTCAAGGATTGTGTCTTCATGCATTTCTGTAAGATATTCTAGGGATAAATCATCTATAGAAGGAATCTGGACATGTTCTCCTTGATCATCAATCAAAGGAGGCTCATACAATTTCAAATTCTCAACATTAACAACTGCATACATTTGCATATAAGGAGGCAAATCCAAACAGAAGGCATTATTACCAATCTTGTCAAGAATCTTGAAAGGACCATATCTAATTGGTTTCAGTTTTTAACCTTCTCCTTTAAGCCTCTCCTTACTAATGTAAAGCCAAACTTCATCTCCAACTTGGAAACTGTGATCAACATGATGTTTGTCATGTCTTGTCTTGTACTTGGCTTAACTCTTTTCCAACTGTTCTTGTACCATTTGATGTATCGACTGAATTTGTTCAATGAACTTTTCTTCCCTATCAATGTCATATTGACCATCAATAGAAATATCCTTCCCAAAGATAAAATCTAAAGGAGATTTGGGCAAATAGCCAAAACATGCTTCAAATGGCGATGTTTGAGTTGAAGAGTGCTTAGCTCGATTGTAAGCATGTTGAATGTAGTGTAAATGCTCATCCCAAAGTTTAGGATGCTTACTGCAATAACCATGAAGAAGATGCACCACTGTTCTATTAACCACTTCTGTCTGACCATCGGTTTACGGATGAAAAGTTGTGCTCTTTTTCAGTTTGGTGTCCATGAGTGCCCATAAACTCGACCAAAAGTTTTTAATAAATCGAGAATCTCGATCAGATATTGTTAACTCCCAAAATGAAACCGTCCTTTTGGTTGAATTTTGTAGTGGATAGCATGGCTATCGGTAGTGTTCCTGAGTTATTTTTGAGTTTTTGTAGCTGAAAAATTTAGGTTTTGGTTTGTCTTAAGCAAAGAATTTGACCCATAAAGTCTTCTTTCCTAAATTTCCATTTTTCACTTTCCTCAGCTAACGTTTGTCCAAAAATTGATTGTGCGCTGTGGAAAGTGTCGACTTTCAGCAGCTAAGGAGCTCTTTTCATTTAGTTGATGCGCTATTGAAAGTGGTAAAGTTCAAAGGGTCCGACAATCAAGTTCCCAGGTGGCGCGTTGTGGAAAGTGCATGATTTCCACAGCTATGAAGCGGTTTTTATAATGTGGCGCAATGTCTAAAGTACTTACTTTCCGCAGCTAACAGGGGTTTCCCAAGGGGTCGCGCGGTGGTGAAAATGGCAAGCGAACAGCTGACAGAGGCGTTTTCCATGGGCCATTGTTGAGGAAAGCGGGAATCACGTGCGTGATATCCACGTCTGACGGTTATGATGATATGATCACCCCACATCAGGTAAATCCAAGGCATGCGCTGATGAGAGTGGGAAATGATAGTAACTCAATTATGCATGTCAGAATGTGACTGTAATTCGAATCCGTCCCAGAACTCACACTCAACACTCATGGCATCCGGGGTGCCAAATACGAGTTCGGTGATGCAGGTACAGAGGAGGTACTGTCGGCATGACACCATCAAATCAAATAGTGGTTTCTATATCAAAAATTGTTTTCGGAATGTTGTGGAAGTTTTCATTTGTTTCAAAACAGAGCCGAAGCCCGAACTTCTTTCAACAGTGCAGAACCTCGGCTCGACTGGCAGTTACAGGGGTTACAATTGTCAAGTTTTTCAAGCTGCAGAATGGTGAGAAAACGTAGTGGCGCTCTACTCAAGAGAGAGCTGGATAACTTGTCTTTTCTACAATCACATCCCGAAGTCTAGAGGCATTTTTCAAATGCAGGATGTATGGAATTCGTCGAAATGTTGCAAATTGGGTGCCACCAGGCCACAGCAGAAGCCTTTGCCAAGACTTTCGATGGAAATAAATCTCGCGTTGGGTCCATGGAAATCAAAGTGGATGAAGCTGTCATTGTTGTAGCTACAGGATTGCCGAGAACTGGTCAGAGCTGGTTTAAGACTACTGCTCCTAAAAATCTGGATTTCAGGGTTTATTTGAAAGAGGGGTACAGACACAAAGCATGGAGAAAAGGTATGCTTGTTTCATATCTAGATGAAGAATGGCAAGAATTGTTCAAAGGTATTCAATTGTACATTACCTCAGAGGGAAGATATGATAAATTGATGATGTACCACTTTAAACTCCTGGATCACTTCACAGGCAAGACCCCTATTAATTTTCCTTATTTCTTATATCAAAGTTTGATCAAGGTATGCAAGAGGATTAGAGCTCAACCCTTGAGCGTGAAAACTACTATGTGTCACCTCGGCCTCATAAAATTGATTATCCTGGAAGATTTGAAACAACAAGGGAGGAGCTGGGAGCACTTTCTGTTCTGGGAAGGTTTTGAAACCCAGAATCAGACTGCAAATGAACATATGAAGGGTTCAATGAAACAATCATCTCGTCAAAGAATCTCAAGAAAAAGAAGGGCCTTGCCAGGACCTTCAGAGGACAAAATATCTGGAATGAAGCCTCACAAGTTAAAAAGAAAGTTAAATTTTGAGCAGACTGCACAACAGAATACAAGGCATCCTATAGAGCAGAGTACAGGGAAGAATATACTTAACTTGCCCTATTCAGATTCAGAATCTGAGCAGCAAGATCAATGTCCTGCCATCAAGAGTTCTGAGCAATCAGCTGAGTGTGCACAGAACTATGAAACTTTGAATCACACAGAACAGGGAGAATCATCAAAAAACTCCAAATCAAAGAAGTCTCAGAAGATCAAGCATCTCAAGGAGGTAATTTCCCAGCAAGAGGTCTTGGAGAGGGTGATTAAAGAAAGGTATAAGAAGCTATCTAATAACTTCGCCAAGACCAATGCTACGTTTGAAAGATTGGCTAAGGAAAGTGTTAGAGAGAAGAAAAGGAAGAAAAAACTCACTAAAGACTACAATAGCTTGTGGTGGCTTGCCAAACGCCTCAAAAGGCAGATCAGGAGGTTGAAACAAAAATTGAGGCAAAAACCTCATCCAGACCTGAAGGTTCTTGCTCAAGTCGTCGTCAATATGTAAGGTGAGAAATCGGATGCCCACTGATTTTGGTTTGAAATCAAATTTCGGAGGTAAAAACTCTTTTTGTGTGCAATCGGGACTTTCAACAGCGCAAGGCTATTATTTTATTACCCGTTAGCTGTGGAAAGTGATAGCTTTCAACAACTAACCCGTGAAGAAATTAAATGGTTGCGCTGTTGAAAGCTGGGAAAGTAATTTTTGAAGCCGAAGACACAACAGTTCATTCCAAACGGGTTCTGAAGGGATTCCAGTGTATCAGTGGACTATTAGATCGTATGCAAGAAGTTCAACATCAGGGATTCGAGAGATTTTTTGGTTACACATGCAAAACCATTTCCTAAAAAATCGACATGAACGTTGTAAAATCCAACAGTCAAAGACAGGTGTCCTGCTAGTTTTCAACACTTTGCAGATACAAGGAGCTGAAGGATGCAGATGGCGATTTTGGAGACTGAAGATAGTTCGACTACTTAATTTAGTTGTTAAAGACTTTAATTTCAAGTAGTTTAGATAGAATTGAGTTGTCTTTATTAAATACAGATCCATGTTTTTAGGATCTGTATAACTGTTTGTAAGAGGCTATAAATGCCTGTTTTGATTTGAAGCAAGGGTTCGATTCTGGATACTGTAATACACTTTTGTACTCAGATTTTCATTGCTAATACAGATCACAGGTTCCTTTCCATTTTGGTATCAGTTTTTCATATTTCTTCTTCACTGTTATCATGTTGTCAAACCTTGAATCGCTGTTATCCTATTGTTTGGTTCATGACATTATAATCAGTTTCTTTAGTTGTTTATTAGACCCTGCTTTGCACTGGTTTATGAGCAATCTTTCTTCATCCACTAAAAGCTATTTTACTGTTTAACCAATCTTGGAGAGCACTGTCTATTTGTTTATCATTTTGATGTCTAAATTCCATAAGCTGAATTGAGTTATCCCATTGATCCACATTTACAAAATACAAAAACATTCATTTCTTAAGTTACCAAGCACCTTTGGTCTGCAACCACAAAGGGTTTCTTGGAGAGATAACAAATTGGCGCCATTGTCGGGGAGAGGAGATCGAAGCTCAGCTTCTCTGGGAGACGACATAGATCTAATTCTTGATGATAGACAAGAAGTAGACACTATTAGGTTGTACATTTTCTATCTGGCGACTCCATTGAAACGAAGTGGCTCCGAAAAGAGCTCACACGAGGGAAAACCCAGAAGGCCCATTGACATCAGTTCCTGATCTAGAAAAGATCATCAGCAAGGGAAAAGCTTTGCAAGGATAGGCTTCTAGATCTGCAAGTGCAATTGATTCAGGTATTCCAACTGATACTTATCCTCCCATATCTGAAAAGTATTTGGTTGAATCCCCTGCTGAAATTCAAAATTCTCAGGAAATAAAAATTTCATCTCAAGTTTCTAAGGAAGAAGAACCTTCTTTTTCTTCTAATATTACTGATGTTGCCTTGAGATTGACATTTCATCCCATCCAAAAGAACTGAATACTAAATTTTCCCAACAGAAAGAAAATTCATCTTCATCTTCTTTTAATTCATCACCTATCAAACCTTCGAAAGGTGTTTTACACACTTACACTAATCTGCCAGTCCTTGAAGAAATTTTCCATGATTTGTCCTCTAAAGGAGAAGAAAATCTAGCTTTGTTGCTTGGTCAGTTTTATAAAGCCTCTTATTTTCCACCTACTTCTGAAATTTCTGCTCAGGGTGAAGTAAGACAACCATCCTATTCTAACTCAGGAAACACATCTCCATCATCTCCTATGAGCTCCTCATTTCCTCCATCATCTCCTGCAAATTCCTCGTCTGTATCAATCACCAAGACTGTCATGGCTGCACCTTTGACCAGAATGGAACAAATCTTTTCAAACAGATATGCTCCACTTGTGTTGCCAAATCCCCTATCTGCCATGCCAACAGGTGACTACCAGAAATATATGCTGAAGTTTACAGGAGCAGGGGAGTATACAGCTGAAGAACACATTGAAGCATTTTATGCTTATGCAGAAAACATAAATATTTCAGAAGAAGATGTGTGGACTAGAGTTTTCGTTCAGAGTTTGGATGGCCAAGCCCAAAAGTGGTTCAAAGAGATACCGGAAAATTCAATCACTGGCATTGAAAAATTGGATGAAGTGTTCTTGAAGCATTGGGGAGAAAGAAGAGATTTGTTATACTACATTTCTGAGTTTGGAAATTTGAAGAGAGGGGATGGAGAATCGGTCTCGGACTTTATCAAGAGATTCAATAAAATGTTTGGTAAGATCCCTGCAGAGATCAAACCAAGTGATGCATCGACAAATATCACATTCTCTGTGGCCTTTGATGCAGAGTTTTGTCTTATCCTTAGAGAAAGACAATCATCTATGCTTGCTTTAATGCAAGATGTTTCTCTTGAAGTTGAGTCAAACATCACAGCATCTCAGAAGCTTAAAGGAAGGGATGAAAAGAAGAAGTCTACTGTCGAGTCATCTTCTTCTTCTAGCAGTCAAATGGAAAAGATGGCTAAAATGTTGGACAGTCTAACATCAGAAATGTCCAAGTTGAAAGTTCAGAATCATCCACCAGCAAGAGCAAAAGAGCCAAATGCTTTTTCCCCCAGAAATCCAAATGCTTTTCCCTACAGAAGAAATAATCCACAAACTCAGATTCTACAAAGGGATAGAAATTCTAATGAAGATCAGAGGATAAAAGTCCCTCTTCAGAATGTAGTGATGGACAAAGACAATGGCGAGGATCAAGAGGATGGGGAAGGTGACATTCATTGTTTTGGAGAAGAGACAGGGAAGTCATATCTAACACAACAAGATTATGAGGAATCATTAAAGACTCAACAGACCGAAGATGACCTCCTTGGTGATGGCATTTTCACAGCAGAGGATAAAAACAGATACAACCTTCGATCTAAATCTAATGCTACTCAAGCATATGCATCAGCCTCTCCTGCAGAGACTGCTTCCCCTGTCAACCAAAAAGACCATGCATCAGAAGATCAGCCAACAAAGTCTGCAAAGGGGAAAGCACCAGCTCCTCCCAAGAGAACTGTTGTCCCTGTAAACCAACAAACTCTAGAGAGTCAGCCTCCTGATGAACAGCAGAAGAATCAGGAAGCCCCTTCAAGTCAGGTAATTTTTTTTTATAAAACTGTTGACAAGGCTTCGTATTCTTTTAATTTTGAGGCTAAATTACAAAAGATTAAGATTCCTATCCCTCTTGTTGAGCTGATGAAAAATGAGATGTTTAAAAAAGATATCCTCAAAACTTTAGATCCCCAATCAGTATCTCATTCTGCTGACATCCTCAACATTTATGATTATAAGCCAACCATCACTCTGGGCCAAATGGTAGAAGACAGAGATGAAAGCTATCCTCCTTTCTACATCTCGTTAAATATTCATGAAAAAACACTGCAAAAATGTTTGTTGGACTCCGGTGCTTCGCATAAATTGATGCCAAAGGCTGTCATGGATGAGCTTGGGATGGAGATCACCAAGTCTTATCATGACCTTTTCTCCTTTGATTCTTGAAAATTCAAATGCCTTGGGATGATTAAGGATTTGGCTGTAACCTTGACCCAAGCATCAATGAAGACAATGGTGATGGACATAGTAGTGGCTGACATACCTCCAAAATTCGGATGTCTTCTGTCAAGATCATGGATGAAGAGACTAGGTGGCACTCTCCAAACGGATCTCTCTTATGCTACTATCCCTATTTTCGGAGGGGTGAACAGAAGACTTTATAGGGAATCTCAGTTGTCATACGTGATCAATGATGAGAAGAATCCATCCAATCATCCTATCTATGATGTCGACACAGATATGGGATCTTGTATCTTGCAATTTGATGATTCACTGCCTGATACATTGCTGCTCAGAAAACCCATAAATCAGATCACAGTTCAGCCCACAGAAACAA
>ML779606.1:847183-858003 GCA_009831015.1 Picea engelmannii | reverse complement strand
TGATCCTGGGCTCTTCCTCTTCTTTTTGTCCTCCAACTACTGCTTCTTGAGTTTCTCCTAAAGCTTGAGGCAAAGATAAAGGGTTGGGACAAAACTGGCTTGGCAATTTGGCAGAGTTTCTTTGCTATGATTTTTCCTCTTTTGATAGTACCCCTACCCCTCCTTTTATAGGCTAGAAGGAGCTAGGGTTTTAGGTGAACTCTCGGCCATGCATGGCTGGGAGTTCTAGTTAACTGAAAAAAATCTCTTCGTCCCGACGGAAACTTCCCTGATTTTTTGCTTTGTTAGGTATCCACGGGCTGTAGTGGGCCTGCTAGCGGGGCCCCCGCGGGCTGTAGTGGGCCTGCTAGTGGGGCCCGCGGGCTGTAGTGGGCCTGCCAGCGGATTCTTTTTAAAAATGGAGTTTTTAGAAGATTTGTTCAGCATGGCTTTGGCAATGAAGGGAAATGAGTTGGCTTGATGCCAGGTAAGCAGGGGTAGCGCAATTTAGGGTTATAGCACTTCCTCGAAAACCAACACTTGATTTTATCCTGAGAATCCATCGAGCAAAGAAAAAATCTTCGAGCCCAACACAGTCTGCAGGAGTTGTTCCATCGGTGGGACAGGATAATTTTCCTTCTCTGAATCTTTATTGAGATTCCGAAAGTCTACACACAATCAGATTTCTCTCGATGTTTTCCTCACCGGAACGAGATTTTCTACCCAGGCAGAGTGCCTAACCTGGAAAATTATCTTTGCATCCAGTAGTTTCCTTAATTCCTAGTACATGAGAGGTTCTAATGAAGGGTGATATTTCCTAACCTTTTGTTGGAAAGGCTTGACTTTAGGTTTCAATGGGATGGTGTGCTGAATAATACGAGTATCATATGTTTTCAGCTCCTTATAGGACCATGCGAAAACATCCTGGTATTGTCTAAATAGATTGAGGTAGGCCTTTCTTTCTTCCTTAGATATAATTTTGCTAAGGTTTACATTCCTTGGGTTCCATGGGGTCCCAAGATTCACAGTTTCATGGAGGGGACAAGAGCTACCAATCTTTGCACTTTTAGGACCTTTGAATCGTTCCTTTAGATCAAACAGATATTCTAGATTAGCTACCCTTTTCGGGATCGTATGGGCCTTTGATATATCCATATGTTGGTCTTCCATAGGACCCCTTTCTATTGAGTGCTCTTGGAACTCTTCATCATCAATAGCAAGATCTTTGAAATTGTCTTGATTGGTCAAAAATTGTATGATCTATTCGTCTCCTTCAAAGACTTTCCAATTAAAAATGTTATTAGGTACCGATGGCTTGTAGAGCATTTCTACAGTGAATCGAGAGGCCCCATAATCTTCTAAAGGTGATAGCCTAGAAGAGGCTATGTCTAGGGAATCAACAAAGGTATTATTTTCCTTGGGGAATGCGGAAATGTTGAAAACTCCAAAATGTTCTATTAACCTATGCACCTCCTACTAGTAATTCTTAAGGTGGGGTGAGTTGAAATGTATCGTGTTTCTTACTTGTCTAATTATGATTTCTGAGTCTCTGAAAACCTTTAATTCTTTGACATTAAGATATATGGATTTGTTTAACCCTTGCACCAGGGCTTCATACTCGGCAATGTTGTTGGTGCACTCGAATTCTATCCTACAAGACAAGAAATGACACCTACCCCTTGGGTCAATTAGAATGCACCCCACTCGTAATCCTTCTTGTGACTTGGATCCATCAAAATAGAGGGTCCAAATACATGAATGACAATCATTCCTTCCTTCACCATTGTTGATGTTGTGTTGTCCACCCTTTCCTTCCACCCGACCTGGCACGGGGTTTTGACAAAAGAGAGAATCTTCTGTCGGCATCAACAATTTCTCATGGAAAGGAAGCTCAAAGTTTTGGGTAAGCAAAACATTGGATATGAGGGGAGGGAAATTCCTGAAGTAGGAGTCACAAGAATAATTATCCAATATGGAAAAATCCGTGGAGACTGGTTCATTAGGGGCTTACAGATTGGTGATTGTATGCTTCGGATATCTCTCCCTATCAATTTGGATCATGCTCTTGTATCCATTCAGTGGTAGTCAAAGGTGTGCCCAGTCAATACTAAAGTATCCATTCATCTTTTCGGACCAATCTCGGCTCAATAATAGCCCATATGCCTCAGGGATATCTACTACAATGATATCTATTACCTACATGAAACTAGGGTGTGTCGCTATCCTGATCATCACATCTTTGAGTTCCCCCATAACCTTGACCTGGGTTCTATCTAGTTTTATAACATGCTTATCACTTTTGAGAGGGACAACACCTAGTTCATTACAAACGGCCAAGGGCATGACATTAGAAATTCTCCGGAATCTACCAGACAAAAGGTCTCTCCTTCCTGCCTTATGAGTAGGTGTTTATCGTTGGTTTGCTTGCCAAATCTGTAGGGGGTATATTCTTCTCTCGACCATCGCCAGTGGTCAGTTTTTATACCGAACTTAGAGCCTACAATAGAAGGTCTTTCTGCTGAGGGATTATAAATGCGTCCATAACTGATATATTATCTTTCAGCTTCTTCAAATCTTCGAATACATTATAATATAGTTTAGGGGATTCCCGCGTATGGATGCTTAGAGGTTGTTTACTAGGAGCGATAGGCATTCTCAGGCAATCGGGAGTTAATTTACTTTGTGAGACACGCGTGGCATTGATATATTTTGGGATGGGTTGATCCTTACTACGTGTTTGTACCACCAATATCTCTGTGGGTGGTGCCTGAGGTTTAAACAGATCGTTCGAAGACACGATCACGTCGAAATCCCATATCAACATGGTCGTTTCTTGTGATAGGTCAGCCTCTTCTTGATCGACAATGTTAAAGGCTGAACTGTCGGGTGGTTCGGTCAGAGAGACTTCGCCCAGAAAATGATTGGCCATTAAATTCATGGCGTTGAACCACTGAGGACATTCCCTTTCTGAGTGGTTCTCTTGGTGGTAAGTACATAAAGACTCAGATGCAACATTCCCTAAGTCAATGTTTAGGTTGGCTGGGGGAGGTTCAATTGCTTTGAAAGGCTAGTTTCTTTTAAAGAAAGGCTTATAGGGTCTTTGGCCTTGGTTTCCGTCACCCACATTTATTTTCATATCCATAATCTCATTTGATAGTTTCTTGACCATGCATTGCAGGTATTCTATATCCCCATTACCCTTAGCAGGAGTTGGTTCAACCGTCTTCCCCGTTGGTCTAGTCAAGAGGAGTCCTCTCCTAGGAGGGGGCTGGCTTTCTTTTCTCGCTAGAGATGCCTGGCCTTCTTTACACCCTTTCATCTGGAACTCTATCATCTTTGCCTCTTTGAAATTCTCTGCGAGGGTTTTCTTAGTGGCTCTTTTAATGAACATGGAAATAGAGGCCAGAAGAGCGTTAGCATAGACCTCGATTTGCAACTCTTGAGTTGGTGTTGTTGCGGGCTAAAACTTGTTTAGGATAGTCATGAATCTTTGATTGAAATCTTTGACCCTTTCCTTTGGGGTCATGGTGGCTACGAACAATTCAGCCATAAGGGCTCCCGTAGTAGTTTCTTCGACAAATTTGTCTAGGAATTCCTTTTGGAACTTAGTCCAGCTGGTTATGGATCATACTGGCAAGTTAAAATACCAAGTGGAATCCAAGTTCTCAAACATGTAGGGAAAAATACTGCATACCATGTCTTCATGTTGAACGTTCATAAGCCTGATCGCGAGTATGAACTTCTTGATATGATCTTTGGGAAATCCCGAGGTCTCGAGATCATACTTGGGGAGGAACTTTTCTAGGTGCTTAGGAAATTTGTGCATTCGTCTAGGGACGACCACGGCGTCCCTGGCCAACCAAGTTTGGTCGCCTTAAAGTGGAACTTCTCTCTCCTCCTCATTACCATTGTTCTCTTCCATATCTTCGAAGTTGGAGTTAGGCTCTTCCTCCTCTGAAAGATCATTAGGTTTGGAGATGTCGCCGACTGGTGTCTCGAGTATGAGGTCAAGAGGTTCTTGGATTTCAGTGATCACAAAGTCTATTAAGTCTTCAACGGAGTGTACGAAAACTTCGTTGGGAGTGATGACCACTAGTCCGCCTTATTGTTTTCTTCAAGGGAGGATGGGGGCGAATGGAAACACATCGATTTGTCGAGCGTAAGCTCTGGTAATACTTCTAAACTGATTCACTTCCTCGTGAGGGAGGGAATAAGGTATTTCAGGGTGAGGATATCCTTCCTCCGAGTGGGGCAAGTTATCTGCTTTGAGAATACTCGGTAAAGGTGAGTTGTCTGTTGGATGACTAGCCATGCATGTGGGCCATTACAAATCTATAGGTTGTTTGGAATATCATATAACTTACATATTTAGCCATTCATTCTCAGGCCCTCCCTTTAGTGCCAATTCTGTTGATGGGTCTTAAACCCCTTAACTCAACAGTAGGAACCAAACCCACCACCGAGGCCCAATTAGACTCTCCAACATTTGTGATTGGAATGGTTCTCCAAATCTCGTGATCCAACCAACTTAATCGATGGTCTTTATGTTTTCTTGTGGAGGCATCTCCTTCAGTCGGGATTTTCTCTTTTGGTATTTTCTCTTTAGTTAGAATAAATGTGAGAAAAAGGTGGTATAAACCAAATTGACCACACAATGATAAGGAAGTCTAAAGAGTGGGAAAGGTCGGGCTCGGGATAACCCTCACTCTGGCATGCAGACAATGATATCCTACCACAGGCCTAGTAATAATACTTTAACCGTGTGAGAACTTGATCACTAGATGATATTTTAACCTAAACTATCTAAGAAACAAAATGACAACAAATTTAACTACTGCAGAAGAGGTTGATCTTGGAATAACCCTCTACTCAAACATGCAAATGATAATCCTATACCACAGGCCTAGTAATAATATGTTAACCATGTGAGCATCCAATTACTGTTTGAGAATACTAATTATTAGAAGAAAACATTTATATGATAAGATCAATAGAAAGAAAAATAATTCATCTACCATAATCCTTCATCATATATCCACAAAATGATTCATCATTTCCATTATTAAAGAAAAGAACAGCAAAGCAATTGCACCAGATAACTTGACAATATATTCGATAGCTCTTACTTGTTATATCTTCTCATGAACTGAATAGGAAATAGTTCTTCTCCGGGCTCAATTACACATGCATATGATGAAAACAACTTTGTCTCTGGTCCAGAAGGACTTCTTCATTCATAGAAGCTCCAAAATAATTCTTAACAACTAGAAAGAAAAGAGTTCTTGCAACAAACCATCGACCCCTAGACCATCAGTTGATGTTCCTATTTATAATATAAAGTCTTAACAGTAATTAATGGTAAAATACAATTTGAGCTAATAAAAAATCACCACGTGGTGTCATCATCTGACAATCTTTCAACAATTTTCCCAAGTCATTTCTTGAAAAGGGTGGATTCTTTCATAATCAGACCATCTGATACAGAGTTCTTCACAAGTATTCTCCCACGGGAATCTATGATGTTCCATTGGGGCTGCATATATCCCTCTAATGTATGTTGCATGTGCTCGGTATTTTATCAAGGTGGAATTCAGTTGTTGTAACATGGTTTTATCTCTGATCCGATGTTCTGTGAATTGTCGCACCTGTCTCAGGCTTGCATCGACTACCTTCGCACACTCTTTGGCCCATAGGGAGTCTTGTTCAGCATACATCTTTAGCACATTTCTTGTGTCGATAAACTCACTAGGGTTGTTGAACTCAGGGAGCTTGATATCTTTCATTACTTTATTAATTTTATCCCAGTGCTTCTGGCACTTGGCATATTGTTCTTGGATCTCTTGATGTGGATCTCGGGACATCTTAGTCCAGTATTCTACGAATCTCTTTATGTATTCGAGGGTATTTTTACTTAACAGTCGAATTCCATGTTCTTCCTTTTATCGACCCTATTGGACTGCCTTAATGTATTCGAGCCTTTCCACCTCTTACTGTGCTCTTTCATGACATAATTCCATCTCCTTGCATGCTACGAGAGCCATGAGAGTGTCCTCCTGGAATTGAATTATATTTTCAGTTAACAGGGTTCTTTCTATCCTGTACTCATTCTAAACTCATGAAAACTCACTCTTCAAATATGTCGTAGTCTGTGTGGCGCCTTTATAATACTCAACAATATGACGCAAGTGTTCCAGTTCCTTCAGAGTATCTGCTAGTTCTCTTTCATCCCTCCTGGCCCTATCCTAGGCAGCATCAGAGAGGGATTCTCCCACATATGTTAGTTCAAATGTGAGAGCATCTATTGTGTTCATCAATCTTTCCTCTATGGTAACAAAAATAGAATGGTGCACAATAATCTTCCTCTTCTTACCAGTCCTTTGCACAATGGCCTTTCTCTTTTGATCATAGGAGATCTCATAGATGTCTGCCACTTCGTCTACCAGCTCTGGTATCTATTGGTGATCCGAAATCGGATTCAGAAGCCTGATAGGGCTTGAAAAATGCTCAAAACTGAAAGTGCTCAAAATTTGACGAAACCTGTACCATTGTGTTTCGTCTCGTCTTCTTGATTCCAGTGGTATATTTACTTTGTCAAACGGAGTCCGTATGGAGAAGATATCGCGTTCTGACCAAAAAGTCAAACAGGCAAAAAAATGTTGACTGGGCAGTCCGTACAGGACACGTGGCAGGTCCCCACAGGACACATGGCAGGTCCGTATAGGACACGTGGCAAGTCCGTACAGGACACATGGTAGCTCCAGGTGGTAACACGTGTCAAGAAGATTTGGCATTTTGGGCATACGGTTGGACCAATCCGGAGGTGACACGTGTCACCACTGGAAGGGTGACACGTGGCACGGGTGACATCAGTAGCCTACGTGTCGGATGATGTGGCGTACGGAGGATGACGTGGCTCAGATGATGTGGCGACCATACGATGGCGTGGCTTGAGTGACGTGGAAGGTGACAGAGCGTACGGAAATGACGCGTGGCAGATGACATGGGCGAATCATATGGTGACACATGGCATTCATTGGTTGGATGTAGAGGTGCCACATGGCACCCTGGGATTTGTCTAATTGGTTTTAGTTTCAAAAAGTTTTTGGGGTCGACCGGATTCAAACCGGTGACCTCCCACTATGCCAAAGACTTCGCAACTCTGAACAACCAATGCATCGTATGATGTGACTTGTTATGGAAAGGGCACATATTATATTTAAGTTGTATATGGTTAAGTTTTGGCCGCGACCGAGCTGGGGATTAGCCCCAGCCCTTAGTCGCGCGCATAACATATGGCCACCGCTTGTGTATACAGAATGGCGCATGGGTTTAATATTTAACCCACGGTTCAATACATGTGACCACTGTTTTGAAAATGCCCGCGGTTGTGGTTGAACTTGGCAGGTATATGTTTTAGCCCATGGTTTTTGTAATATACTATGTGACCGAGCGTAGAATGGGGGTTAGGGCCAGCGCTTAGCCCTTTGGGCTAGCGCTAGGCCACATGAAGCTGCATATGACCATATAAAGGAGCGCGTGCCCAACGAAGGGGGCTAAATCCTGTATTCAACTATAATATAGTTGTAAAGTGGGTTTTATAACCACTTTTTGTTAATTTAAATGTAATTAACTCATTTTTAATGTAATTGGGAGTTATTGGGTGGTTTTTGAGCCTAACTTCTTGGAGGAAGTTGGAGATGGACAACTACCTTCCCAACTATTTAACCAAGGCCATTTTGAGGCCATGGGGATAGCTTTGGAGAGCATTCAGAGTAGAGATGCTGAGGAGAAGCCAAGACAAAGCTAGTTTGAGGTAGAGCATCCGTTGAGGAGGAGATGCTGTCGGACCATTTCTGAGAGCTCCGGACGTCCGTTTTGCGTGTCGTTTTTTGTGCATGGTTCTAGAGATTTGGGCGAACATGACCAGATTAGTATTGTAGCCATTCGACATTGCACTGATGTACTATTGAGATTTCGAACAGAAATAAAGAAGCCTCCCCCACAGAGAAAAGGCCCGGAGACGTAGGCAAAGTTGTGACGAACTTCGTTATCAACCTGCGTATTATGGTTTGTTGTCTTTCATTACATTTCAGATCTGCATATATGTATATGGCTATATAATTCCTTTTCTTTTCTCATTCTTTCGCTAAGTTTCTCAATGGTTAATTAATGCATGCAAATAAAAACTCAACCATAAGTCATTCGAAAAATCCTGACGGATCAATTGGTCACCCCATGTGAGCATCTTTCCCAAGCTGTCGGTGGTATATATTTTTTCAAGATCAGATTCTTGAACCTCCTTGTTTTTCTCCGAAGGCCCAGCCTATTCCTATTGTTTATCGGGGACCTGAGTATCAAGTGGAATGGATGTGTCGGGAGCAAGCTCAATACTTGCCTGTATTCTAGTTGTGGTATTGCCGACGTCCTTCTGCAGGGATATTTATTTTCACACATCCAATTATGACTTGTCCTTGAGACTACCTGCTCGGGTCTCTGGTGCATCGGGTGTTTCTGTGTCTAAGTTGCTTTCGGCTCCTTTTTCTTCTCATGTGTCTTGTTGACTCTAAACATCGGGAACAAAATGTGTTTTTTCCTCGACTCCCTTCTCTTCTTCTACATGCACAAAGGTTTTCTGAGATGCCTCCGAACTCTCATCATCATTGTATATATCTATGAACTCGGACAGAGGGTTAGGTGCACTGATTTCAACCGACACCCGGCTCATATTTGATTGAGTCGTTGTGCCTGCCAGTGAATTAGTTGGTGGCAGTGTGGATTCAAGGTCATCTGACCCGTTGATGTTACCGAGCTCCATGAGCTTGGAGACGCCTACCCCTGTCGGGCTCTCTTCTAGGTTACTGGTCAGAATGCTTGATAAGAGGGTTGGATCATTCGACGCCAGATCCATTATTTGCTGAGCATGTTGGAGCAATAGTCTCCCTCTTTCCCTTGCACCTAGAGTTCCGAGAAAATTCCAGTTATGTACAGGGGCTTCCTAGGGAGCTTCCATCATTTCAGTCGATTCGAATGTTACCCTTTCTTCCCTAGTCCTGATAATTTCTTCCGCTCTTTACTCTCTTTCATCCAAGGATGTCACTTTCTCTTCCCAAATCATGGCCTTGAACTTGGTTATTTTGGGGTCAACCATTCTTGCCACCACCTCATCCGAATCTTGAGAGTTTTCAGTGAAGATTTCATCCTCATATCGGTCGTGGGCATAAGGCCAACATGATGATACTTGTGATGCATGTTTCGAGACCAGACCCTTGGGATCGTGCCTACAAAAATGTCCTTTCTAAAACCAAAACTCCAATTGACTTAATCCCTCTTTCTTGGCTTGTGCAGTTTCTTTAACCTAGTAGAAGCCGATATGAAACCCATAGGGTATGAATGCCTGCTTCTTATCCTTCACTAAAGTGGCATTGTATCCATATAAGATAGTTTGGTAACATATTTCCCCTAGTACCAGTCAGTCGGGGACATATATAGGTAGAAAATGTGGTGCTCCTGTGGTGTTGAAAACCCTAATGTAGGTTTTGCGCTCGTCCAGGTACCAGTGACCGACTTTTGATATAACATTTTTGGCCACATAAGACAACCTTGGGCACTCCTTGAATAGTAAGAAATGAATATGTGCGATAAATTGGTCTCAAATGAGAGAGTAGGATCTTTTATACCTGTTCTCCCACAAGATGCTAAAATAGACATGGATCGGGAGATCGAAAGTGTGCCAGCTCAGGTTCATTCCTGCATAGACATTTCTTGCACAGATGAAATCCAATAGATAAGACGCCATTTAGAAGGCAGGAGTTTCTCCTTCCTTCGGTTGTTGAGCTTGTAGAATGCATATGCTAAGTTGTTTGGAGATGATCATGCCCCAGTTGAATCTTGTTCCAGAGATGGCGACAGTATAAGCCAAAGACATCCATGCCTCTGAAAACCTGGAGCAATATTTGTATCCATTCAACCGATAAAGGAGAGCCATTATATAGATATAAGGTTGTCTGAGGTTGGTCATCAGTACCATCCAGATTTTTGGTTGGTGAATTTTTTGTCTTCTCTCCACCAGGACGCCATGATTTTGCTGGTGTTGTGTTTTTGATAAAACTTCACAACAAAATCCTTGTTCAAACGTTCATATGGATCCCTGAGCTTGTAATAATTTGGACTTCTACTGGGAGGAAAACCCCGACGATTTGACCATTATCATCATTAATTACACACTTATGTGCATCGTTGTGATCAATGAGCCATTTTAAAAGTTCAACGCAAGGGAATACCAGAGTCCTACTCGCCACCATGTGTAGGTAAGCCTTGTGGATGTTGACGAAGACCTCATCATCCATCTTCCTCGTGTTGGGATCACTATGCGGGGCATACTCGGGGAATTCTTCATGTTTTATTTCTTTGAACAGGAATTCCCATTGCAAGAATGTTTTCTTGGTCCCAATGTTCTCCTCTGTGTCCCCAAAGGCCGGGGGTTGAGTGAAGGCTTCTTTGGTGATCATCTTGATGATTGACGCTAGCTTGGAAGTGAATTCCAATTTTATTGCAACGACTGGGGAGGAGCCTTCTCCTGCTTCTGATTCTTGCAGCTTTGGGACTCTAGGAGATTTCCTGGTGGTAGGTTTCTTCGGAGGCATCATTCCTGCAACCGAAGATTCTCAATTAGGGTCGGCACATAGAATAATATTGTTTAGCCCTAATATTGGCTCATTACCACTTAATTGGGGTATATTAGATTAGTAATGTTATTTTATTTATGTCGGCTTTAGGCCATTAGTTGTAATTTATATTAGTAATGTTATTTTATTTATGTCGGCTTTAGGCCATTAAACCTC
>ML779606.1:794654-833221 GCA_009831015.1 Picea engelmannii | reverse complement strand
TGTTGGGTACATGGTTGAGACAAGTAGTTGATGAGTTGGCACATACATGAGGTGTATAGTTGATGATGTTGGTACATATTGATGAGTCATAGTTGATGAGTAGTTGATACATGATTGGTACATACTTGGTAAATGGTTGGAGGAACGTTTTAGTAGTATTGTTGACACATGGTTTATGGATGATGTAGCATACTTGTATTGGTATATTATTAGAAGCACATATTGATCTTGGTGATGATTATAAGTTGTTTTGTCATGCTTGGTTGATGCACATATTTGAAAGTTGTCTTGGTGATTGATCTTGGTGAGTAGATCTGATTTACTTGATAAGATTGATGAGATAGGTTGTTGTGACATGTTATTTGTATAGGTTTGGTGCATGGTTGATGCACTTGTTCATGGTACATTTTTAGGTACAGGTTGGGGCATGGTTAATGCACTTGTTTATGGTACAGGTTGATTACAGGTTGTTTGGTATAGGTTGGTACAATTTTTTATGGTACAGGTTGATGCATGGTTTATGCATGGTTTAGGTTATTAGTACAGGTTGTCTGGTGCAGTTTTACATCAATATATCTCATACTGATAGTGTGACAATGGTTCCATCATTCTACTTCTACATCAGGGTGGTTGGACAGGGCAAGGACAGGTGGTTGTAGCCACCTTTCAGTTGTGGTGAGATACAATAGGGGGTTGTAGCCTCCTTCTAGTTGTAGCTATATAATTGGGGAGTTGGAGCTTCCCTTATGTTGTATCCTGAGAAGATAGGGGGTTGTAGCCAGAGAATTGGGGAGTTGGATCTTCCTTCAGGTTGTATCCTGAGAAACTAGGGGGTTGGAGCCTCCTTCCAGTTGCAGTTGGAAAACAAAGGAAGTTGGTGCTTCCAGTGAATGTAATTCTTAAATACATATAAGAAAAAGCATTATGTGGTTTTCTCCCGCTTTGGGTTTCCACCTAAAAACACTGGTGTACTGTGTATGTGTATGATTGCTCATTTGTTCATTTCTTGTTTACTCTGCAACGATTGGATGATAATGTTACATTGATATAACACTTGCATATTGTGGTTAAAAAGGATTTAATTTATCTATTATTGATTCACCCCCCCCCCCCCCCTCTTAGTAATCCAACAATTGGTATCAGAGAATGTTCCTTCAAGAAATAGTTTAACCACTGGAAGGAGATCATGGATTCTTATGAGAATGGAGTATCAATGTTTAATGGTCAGAATGGTTTAAAGTATGATATGTTCAACATAAGGATGAAAGCATTTTTACATGCACATGGGAATTATATTTGGCTATTAGTCATTACATGATATGATATTTGAAAAAGGGAAAAGGCTACATCCAAGAAGGAGTTGAAGAAGAATAACAAAATAGCAATGGATTTCATCTAGGAAGGATTACCTAATCCAGTAGGAGACAAGGTTGGTAAATTTTCATTAGCCAAATAACTTTGGGATAAGTTACATGACATATATTCTTCACCCATCATAGATTCAGAAAATGTCAAAGAATATGCAGGTACATATCAAGAAGAAATATGTTCACCATGTCAAACAGATTTAGAAGATGAAGAGTACATAATCAACATAGGTATGTTGTTTTTCTTTAATTGTGAAAAACGCGAACATCTTGAAATAGAATTCTATGAAGGAAATGAGACAAAAAAACAAATTGAAAAAGAAGACAATTATGAGGCAGAATTGATTAGTGCTTTAGATGAACTAAGAGAAGAAAAACATTCACTCAAGAAATAATTGATGAAACAAAAGGAAAGTGTTCACATTTTTTAAGAAGCCCAACAGGTCATCGAGAACTTAAGAACTCAACTAGAAGAAGCCAGAAAGATCAAATAAAATATTGAATATCAAAAGCAGTGTTTGGAAGCCAACATAGAAGCACATAAGGAAGAAGAAAAAATGAGAGAGAAGATATTGATAGAACATATTAAGGAAAGGATGAACAATCTAAATCAACTTGAGGCAGAGTTTGTTCAAGAAGATAAATGAATTCAAGAAGAAATAATCACATTAAAAATTCATCTTGAAGAAGCAAAAAGAACAGAATAAGTCATGAAGTCTCAGATAATGAAGAAAGAATAAGAGGTTGAGAATATTGAAGAATAAGTTATCACATTGAGAAGTAAAATCATCAATCTCAACAAGAACATTGAAGAGATAGAAACACCCACATCAGTTATATAGAATGAAGAGAAGCACTCTAGGTTTCTAGAAAAAACGAATGAAGAAAATAGAAAGAGTTATGCAGAAGTACTCAAATGAAGGAATCATGGTCAACCAGAATCTAAGAAAACTATTGAAGATACATCTTCAAGAAGACCATCCATGTTCAAGCCACAAAGAAGCTTCAATCATGATCATGATCAGTCAAGGAGAAAATTCAGAAGGACTACGCCACAAAGCAGATCATTCACTCCTAGGTATGAAAATTTATTTTATGGTCATGGTTTTTATTGTACTAACTTTGGAAATAAGGTTGAATATTGCAGAGATTATAAAAGAAATGTTCAAGAAAGAAATATCTATGTGGCCCCACGTAACATTGAATGTTACAAATTTCATAACTATGGACACATAGCTAGTGATTGTAGAAGCATGATCGATACTTCCATGAGAGAAATAATTGCTATCATATGTAAGAAATTATGGATAAGAAAACACGAAGAGGTGAACAAATACCAGGTCCTAGAGATCGCAAGATTGGAAATAAAATGAGATGAAGAAAATTCTACAAAGAAAAAGAAAGATGTTAGATGCAGAAAGGTTTGGAAAAAACTATAAGAAAATAAGGATAGGTGTTGTGCCTCTTTCGTCACCTTAGTGAGAAAAATAGAGGTGCTTTCAAGCTTAGTTGGGTCTGCTGAGCAGGACAGTTGTAAGGAAAAGAGTTAGGGAAAGAAATAGAAAACAACAACTAAGAATTAAACTAAGAAATGCAATAACAACTAAATTCATGAGAATAGGGACATAGAAACAAAAAGAACCATAAGACCCATGTCACCAATGATGAGGCTGATCTATTAGTGAAGTAATACACCAAGAAGAAAGGGGACTATGAGTCCCTTATTCCTCCAAGGGAGGGCTCTTGGACCCCCACTAGCAAGCTCTTCTTACAACAAAGAAAAATGGAAAATGATGAAATAACTCTTTGCAAATCCACTTAAGGGGTGAGATGGATTTCCCAATGCAATGGTGCAAATGTACTCTTGGAAAGGATGGAGTCCTTAAGAGAATAATGGAAGCATAACATTACTTTGAATTATTTCAAAAATGAGGTGCATCCATGGCCTTTTTATAGCATTCCTTTGAGCTATTGTTTAACTAGTTTGTAGTGTGAAAAGAGGCTAATTAGGGCATTTCTAGGTCTTTGACCAGCCCTCCAGTTGAATCCAGTCCAGATTTGAGTGTCAAATCAGCTTGGGAGCTAAACCATAAGTGGGTGGGAGGCCGACCACTCTCATAAATGCGTCGTTTCTCAGGTGTGCGGATTTTTGTGATAACAGTCACGCATCGTGCACATGTGCGTGATTTCTGCATTTCGGTTCCGCGCATGTGCGTGCGTGCCCAGTGTTTTCATAGAACCCTTCAATTTTTCACTACTTTGTATAGTTTTTTACCCTTTTATGAATGCCTTGGTGTTAATTCGGGTCCATGGATGACTTCATCACTGTTTGACGATGCTGAGTTCTTGTAACCATGTGCGGATGAAATTTCAATGATAACAGATGCCCCCTGATGGATGAGGTTAGGAGCATACATATAGCCGAAATACATCAATGTTTCTTCTACTGAGAATGTTGTTGTAAGAGAGAGCAATAGTGGGATCGTCTAGAGTGATCCGTTGGAGGGAAAAAGGAACCAGTAGGACCTGACCTTCCATGAGGTGTGTAAAACAAAAAACTGTGTACAAACGAGGTGGGCATGCCCCATGCTCATGTCATGTAACTCCAAAAAATATGAATGAAGTGTTGGTGTAGACAACTGCAGTGCCCTCGGGGGCGGTCGTGATAAAGGAAGAAGACAATTCTATGGATGAACATACTCTGAATAGTAGGCAGTGATCTAGATAATAAGTATCACAGATTGTGTGGGCAATGATAGCCCAGCCAAGTTCATAGGTCTTCGTCAAATGAAAGAACTAACTGCAATAGTCACAAAGTAAGACCCACCGTAACATGAGAAAGCGTTGACGTCGAATGTTATAGGGGTCAATGACAGCAGGGAGCAATGGTGTTTCACCCTGTGCTGTCTGAGATCTCTCATTGAGTGGATAATGAGAATCAAGATACTGTCGCCCTTCTAGAAAACTATGTTGATGTCGACAAAAAATGGCGACGCGATTCCCAAAAGAAAATGGCTTCGCGAAATCTACTAAGTGAGGTGAGGAAGTGTAGGAGGTACATGGATGAAGTCAAGATGTGGGAAGACTCAAGACTTCCCTTGGTTGTGAGATAAAAAGTGGCCGCAATCGTTCAATGAGGTCGAGTGTCAGGGGGAAAACAAGACCTGGGATAATGATGCAGGAGCATCGCAAAAGTCAAGCGAGCGTGGAGCAAGAACAATGTATTTTGAGCACATAATAAATTGCTTGAAAACCTTTTTAAAGTTGATGCACCAAATCTTTAATGAAGCCATTTATGAAGGAGAGCCTTTGTATATTGTATTGGACCTTGAGCGATTCGCTCTCGTCCTTAGTAGATAGGAGGCATTTAAACTAGTTAATGCAGATAGATAGACTTGAATTCATAGATTAGACATTTTTAGAAGAAGGAGGGAAAATGAATATAGACACCCTCATTGTACATTGTAGAGGGGCATGATAGTTAGAAGCATTCAGAGCATAGAGAAGAGAAGCAGAGAGTTGTGGAAGAACACCCATGTACAGAGCTTGAATTAATAGAAAAGATTGATTCAAATCCATGGTTTTGTGTTTGTTCTCTGTGTATGTGTGTTGGATGCTATGGTCATGAGTATTTACTTCTCGTTATGCATTTGCTTTATTATTGTGTATGTGATTTCATGTTTGAGTTTGAAATCTGAGGGGAAGAATAAATGAGTTTCAATTGTTTCTCTATCTGAGCAAGGATTCCTGCAAGGAGTGCAGTGGAAGTCATTCGCAAGGAGTGCATTGACAGAAGGATTAGGTAGTTCAACTCTTGTTCTCATTCACATAGAAATGAGATTGGGTTATAGGAGCCGTGCAAGGAGTGTGCAGGCTAAGGGAGAGTCTCAGTTGTGAATCTGAGCAGAAGATTTGAAGGAATGTTGCTGCAAGTGTGCATAGGGTCGAAGGATTCAAACACTTGGAGTGTTTGAAAAGGTTGCCACAAGGAGTGCGAGCAGGGGGTTTAAATTCTGAAATATTCAGAATTGACAAAGCTCAGGAGGTATAGTACCTTTGAGTGGACCTAAGGAAGTATTTCTTAGGGAGTTCATGTCGTGGAGCATCTAAAACCAGTGTTGCAGGGTTGCGCATAGAAGGACGAGTGAGTGCAGAGGAACACTTGGTTATTTTCAAGAAATCCTCAAGGGGGGAAGAAATTGACGGTTAGGATCTCGTGGAGGGGATTCGTGAAAAATCCGCCAGTCGCTAGATCCACCAGAGTGATGAGGAGGTTATGGCCACACCATGAGGTTAAGTTCGGGAGGATCGTGAGCCGTAGGATCATTTTTGGGTTACTCGTCAGTCGTTCGATTAGGCAGAAGTTGCACTGGGGTTAAGTCCTAGTGAACAGAGGAAAGTCTCGGAGAGGCATCGGGATATTGAAGCATCGGGGTTTCAGAAGTCAAGAAACTTGAGGCCTTTCAAGTCTCGAAACATCGATGAATTCCTAGCCGTGGATCTCAGGGTGGACACACGTCAGAAGATCCGAGAGGAGTCGGGGTTCGATGTATCGAGAATCCCGAGAACAAAGAAAACGTTGCATCAGGAATTGCGATCTCGTGATGTCCAAAAAGCCGATGAGGAGATAGTGACGTGGAAGATTCAACCCTCACGTGCATCAGGAATCAGCGTTTTGTGACTCTTGGGAATCATAGCAGCAGAAATCGTGAAACTCCGATAGGGACGCGAAAGGGCAGCATTGACTTGCATCGGGGTTCGGGGTTTTTAGAATCCAAAATCACACGAAGTCCGATTTCCCGATTGTTAAGGGAGATCTGTTGGAGAATTGTTGTGGGTGTGGAAAATTCCCCGATAGGGAATTAGAAGAGATTTTCAGTTCTTCGGGCCGAGGAAGGAGAAGGTCCTGTGAGTGGATGTGCCTAGGTGGCACGACTGCGTCAAAGTGGTATCAGAGCAAGAAATTTCTTTGCTTTCTGTAGCAGAGAAGAAGGAAATTCACCATGCCACCAAGGAGACGAGATAGACAGTCACCCGATCCATAGGAAAGAGAAAACCTGAGGAGAAGGGGTAGGCAAGCACAGAATCCAGGAATAGAAAGAGAGATACGTGATCTATGAGCCATACTCGAAGATATGGAGACAACACAAAGATGCACAGTCGGTGCTGGGAATCTAGGTGATTCCAAAAGCAAGTTTGAAGATGAACAACAAGAAGAAGTTGCAGCCAAGGATGTAGCGAATGAACATTTAATCTAAGCTATTTCACGGATGGGTAAAAAAATGAAGATGGACATTCCAGTTCATGAGGGAAATCTAGATGCGGAAGAGATTTTAGATTGGATTAGAGCTATGGATACATACTTCGATTATGAAGATGTCGAAGAGGATAAGAAAGTCAGGCATGCTGTCATGAGATTGAAGGGACACACAACATTATGGTGGGATGAGATACAAGCAAATAGACGCTGCAAGGGCAAGCAGAAAATTAAAAGTTGGGATTGAATGATTGCAAAGATGAAGGCAAAGTTCATCCCCAGAGATTATCAAATCACTCTGTTCAGGAGGATACAAAACCTCAAACAGAAGATGATGACAATAAAAGAATACACGGAGGAATTCTATCGACTGAACATCAGGTCAGGTCATTGGGAGAGCGATGATGAGAAAGTTGCTAGATATATGAATGGCCTGAGATATGAGATTCAGGATGAAATGAGTATGGAAACCATCCGAACGGTGGAGGATGCCTATCAAATGGTTTTAAAGATGAAGAGAAGTTGAGCCGAAAGAAAATTCAAAGAGGCCAAGGCAGAAGTCATCCCAGAGGCAAATCGGTTGCCCAGGAAAGAACCCAGAAGCCCAGGGATGACTGGAAGAAACCTCAGACTAGGCCAGAAAGAGGTGGAAGATCATAGCGAGGGAGATATGCTGAACAAAGAGAACAACATACTAAGCAGAGTGGAGGATACGCTGATAATAATATGTTTCCTCGTACTAGAAGTAGAGGAAGAGGAAGAGGTGGAGTAATCACATGATTCACATGTGGAAGAAATGGGCACAAGTCATTTGACTGTCCAGATAAAAAGAAGGATGGAGGAGAAGCTCACATCGCCAAGGCACAGAGGCAAGATGTTGAAGCGTAAAATGAAGAAGGCGGAAGGTCATTAATGATGCATAAGGTTATCTTAACACATGAGAAGGAGGTGGAGGACTCAACTCAAAGGACCAGACTGTTCAGAACAGCTTGCAAAACCAAGGACAGGGTATGCAAGGTTATCATGGACAACAGTAGCACAGATAATTCCGTTTCAACCGAGATGGTAGAGAAGTTGGAGCTGGAGATGACTGATCACCCGAGTCCATACAAAGTTTCATGTCTACAGAAGGGACATCAGGTAAATGTCACTAAACAGTGTTTAGTTGAATTCAAAATAGGAGGGTATAATGATAAAATACTCTGTGATGTTATTCCTATGGATGTCTATCATTTATTGTTGGGTAGACCATGGCAATATGATAGAAATGTGATTCATGATGGGAAGATGAATACATATACCTTAGAGAAGAATGGGAGAACTCATATGTTGCTTCCGATCAAGGATAAGGAGGTAAAACCAGAAGGGAGAAACACTGTACTTATCATGAGTGGAAAGGAGCTTCTTACGGAGGTGAAGAAGAAAGAAGATCCACAATTCTTTGTGGTCAGGAAACCAAGGATTGTTTTGACCAGCATGAAAGTAGACGATCTACCAGGAGAAATTCAGGAACTACTGGAAGAGTTCACTGACATCGTGGTGGACAAATTACCTCATTCATTGCCACCGATGAGGAGTGAGAGTCATCATATAGACCTCATACCAGGAGCTAGTTTGTCGAATAAAGCCACGTATAGGTTGATGCCGCAAGAAAATGAAGAGGTCAAGAAGCAGGTCCAGGAGCTGTTAGACAAAGGATTGGTCAGGGAAAGTTTGAGCCCATGTGTCGTTCCAATGGTACTCAGTCCAAAAAAATATGGAGGTTGGAGAATGTGTACCAACTCAAGAGCCATCAACAAGATAACTATCAGGTATAGATTCCCATTACCAAGAATGGATGATTTGATGGATTGCTTAAGTGGAGCAATTTTTTTTCAAAGATAGATTTGAAGAGAGGATATCACCAGATTCGCATGAGGGAAGGTGATGAGTGGAAAATAGCATTCAAGACAAACGAAGGTTTGTATGAATGGATTGTCATGCCGTTTGGCTTGAAGAATGCGCCAAGTACCTTTATGAGGTTAATGAATGAAGTCCTGAGGGAATTCATCGGGAATTTTGTCATTGTGTATCTAGATGACATATTAATTTTCAGTGAGACAAAGGCAGAACATCTGAAGCATTTAGCTATAGTAATGAAGAAACTACAGTAGGAGAAGTTGTTGATAAACATAAGGAAGTCCTCATTCATGAAGACATAAATCATTTACTTGGGATTTGTTATTTCGGTAAATGAACTGAGGATGGATCCAGATAAGGTGAAGGTAATTAAAAATTGGCCATCACTGAGAAATATTTTCGAAGTGAGAAGTTTTCATGGATTGGCTAGTTTCTACCGAAAATTCATCAGGAAGTTCAGTGGAATTAGTGCAGCAATGATGGATACAGTGAAGGAAAGACATAAATCTTTTCACTGGACTGAAGAAGCTGAGAAGAGTTTCAATTTGTTGAAACGAAAGATTATGGAACAACCAATTCTGGTGTTACCGGATTTTCGAAAGACATTTCAGGTAATGTGTGATGCAAGCGGGTTTGCAATAGGAGCAGTCTTAAGTCAAGATGACAGACCAATTGCATATTTCAGCGAGAAGTTGAATGAAGCGAAGGTGAAGTATTCCACGTATGATAAGGAATTCTATGCCATCATCCAGGCATTGAATAAATGGAGACACTATTTGATTCCAAAGGAATTTGTTTTATATAGTGATAACCATGCATTACAATTTGTGACTCAATAGGAGAAGTTGAATCAGAGGCATGTTAAGTGGGTTGAATACATGCAGAATTTCACTTTTGTGATAAAAAATATTTCTGGTACTGTAACAAAGTTGTTGATTCTTTGAGCAGGAAGTGTTTGTTGTTGCAGGAGTTCAAAGTCAAGACGTTAGGTTTTGATGATCTTGGAGACATGTACACAGATGATCCAGACTTTAAGGAAGTGTATGAAGCAACTGAGAATCTAGTTCTCAGAGATAGCAGCAAATAGGCCGAATACATGATCCAGGAAGGATTGCTATTTAAAGGCAATCGACTATGTATTCCAAATTGTTCCATGAGGGAGAACTTGCTGAAGGAGAAACACAGTGGAGGATTGGCCGGACACTTCGGTCATGATAAGACATTTGCGAAGTTGAGCGAGTCATACTTTTGGCCAGGGATGCGGTCAGAGGTCAAGAGGTTTGTAGATCGATGTAGAATTTGCCAACATTCAAAGGGAATGAAGCAGAATGCGTCTTTTTATCAACCATTGCCCATACTTGAGAAGCCGTGGGATGAAATTAGCATGGATTTCGTATTGGGATTGCCAAGGATGCAAAGAGGATTTGATTCAGTCTTTGTGGTAGTGGATATGTTTTCCAAGATGGAAAATTTTATCCCATGCCAGAAAACCAGTGATGCGACTCACATCGCAAATTTGTTTTTCAAAGAGGTCGTTCGACTTCACGGCTTACCCAGAAGTATAGTTTCGGACAGAGATACAAAGTTCATAGGGAACTTTTGGAGGACATTATGGAAGAAGCTGGGGACTAACTTGTTGTTTAGTTCAGCCTATCTAGGGATGATTTTAAGGATGGAAATTTATTTTAAAATGTAGAAAGCTTGGCGAATTTTACTAATCCTTCATATGCCAACTATAAATGTTTGGCGATATTTTAGTAAAAAATTTCAAATTTCTAAGGATTTTATATAGTTTTTATAAAATTTTGGCAATTTTTAAGGTAAATAATTTTATCCTATAGAATTTGGGCGAATCATTTTTAAAATAGTGAGTCTCTTTTTTTGAAAAACCATGGAAAATTATCCCATGAGAGAAATTTATCCCTTAAAATCATCCTTGAGTTGCTGCCTATCATCCTCATATGGATGGACAAACAAAAGTGGTGAACAGAAGTCTGGGAGACTTGCTGAGAAGCTTGGTGACAGAGAACCACAACCAGTGGGATAATATATTTCCTCAGGCAGAGTTCGCATATAATGACTCAGTGAATCAGAGCACAGGCCAGAGTCCATTTCAGATTGTGTATGGCATGTATCCAAGAGGAGTTTCTGGATTAAGGGATTCAGAACAGACTATGACTAGGAGTGCAAGTACCGAAGATTTCGCAGAGGCGATGAAAGAACTTCACGGCCAGGTGAAACAGCGACTGCTAGATTCAAGTCACAAGTATAAGCACAAAGCCGACCAGCGGAAGAGACAACTTCAGTTCAAGGTTGGTGAATTATTTCTAGTGCACTTGAGGAAAGAAAGGTTCCCGAGGGGAACATACAATAAATTGAAAATGAAGAAAATCGGGCCATGTAAGGTCTTGAAGAAATTGGGGGAAAATGCTTACGAGATTGAGTTACCGGATGGGATCAGAATATCTATGATATTCAATATCGCAGATTTATACCCATATAAACTTGAGGAAGCAAGAACAAGTAGTGAATAGCCAGAGGTTCAGTGGCAGAAGCAGATGCCAGTTGCAGAGAAGCCACAGATGGAACAGATATTGGACAAGAAAGTCAGTAAGAAGACTAGGAGGAAAGAATACTATGATTATTTGGTCAAATGGAAGGGCCATCCAGTGGAAGATTCCAGCTGGGAGAACGAAGCCAAGATATAGAAGCATGGATATACCGTGCAGGAGCTCATGGACAGGAGCCCATGAAAATTTTCAAGCGAGGAAGTATGATGCAGGAGCATCGCAAAAGTCAAGAGAAGCATGGAGCAAGCACAATGTATTTTGAGCACATGATAATTTGCTTGAAACCCTTTTTGAATTTGATGCACCAAATCTTTAATGAAGCCATTTATGAAGGAGCACCTTTGTATATTGTATTGCACCTTGAGCGATTCGCTCTCGTCCTTAGTAGATAAGAGGCATTTAAACTAGTTAATGCAAGTAGATAGACTTGAATTCATAGATTAGACAGTTTTAGAAGAAGGAGGGAAAACGAATATAGACACCCTCATTGTACATTGTAGAGGGGCATGATAGTTAGAAGCATTCGGAGCATAGAGAAGAGAAGCAGAGAGTTGTGGAAGAACACCCATGTACAGATCTTGAATTAATAGAAAAGATTGATTCAAATCCATGGTTTTGTGTTTGTTCTCTGTGTATGTGTGTTGGATGCTATGCTCATGAGTATTTACTTCCCGTTATGCATTTTCTTTATTGTTGTGTATGTGATTTCATGTTTGAGTTTGAAATCTGAGGGGAAGAAGAAATGAGTTTCAATTGTTTCTCTATCTGAGCAAGTATTTCTGCAAGGAGTGCAGCGGAAGTCATCCGCAAGGAGTGCGTTGACAGAAGGCTCAAGTAGTTCAACTCTTGTTCTCGTTCACCCAGAAGTGAGATTGGGTTATAGGATCCGTACAAGGAGTGCGCAAGCTAAGGGAGAGTCTCAGTTGTGAATCTGAGAAGAAGATTTGAAGGGCTGCTGCTGCAAGTGTGCACAAGGTCGGAGGATTTAAACACTTGGAGTGTTTGAAAAGGTTGCCACAAGGAGTGTGAGCAGGGGGTTTAAATTCTAAAATATTCAGAATTGACAAAGCTAAGAAGGTATAGTAACTTTGAGTGGACCTAAGGAAGGATTGCACAGGGAGTTCGTGCTATGGAGCATCTAAAATCAGTGTTGCAGGGTTGCGCACAGAAGGACGAGTGAGTGCAGAGGAACACTTGGTTATTTTCAAGAAATCCTTAAGGGGGGGAAGAAATTGACAGTTAGGATCTCATGGAGGGGATTTGTGAAAATTTTGCCAACTGTCAAATCCACCAGAGTGATGAGGAGGTTACGGCCACACCAGGAGGTTAAGCTCAGGAGGATCGTGAGCCGTAGGATCGTTGTTGGGTTACCTGTCAGTCGTTCGATCAGGAAGAAGTTGCATTGGGGTTAAGTCCTAGTGAACAGAGGAAAGTCCCAGAGAGGCATCGGGATATTGAAGCATCGGGGTTTCAGAAGTCAAGAAACTTGAGGCCTTTCAAGTCTCGAAACACTGATGAAGTCCTAGCCATGGATCTCAGGGTGAACATGCGTCAGAAGATCCAAGAGGAGTCAGGGTTCGATGTAGCGGGAATCCCGGGAACAAAGAAAACGTTGCATCAGAAATCATGATCTCGCGATGTCCGAAAAGCTGACAAGGAGATAGTGACGTGGAAGAGTTAACCCTCACGTGCATTGGGAATCGACATTTTGTGACTCTTGGGAATCATAGCAGTAGGAATCGAGAAACTCTGATAGGGACGTGAAAGGGCAGCGTTGACTTGCATCGGGGTTCGGGGTTTTGAGAATCCAAAATCATGAGACCACGGGACTCACGAAACTACGAAGTCCGATTTCCTGATAGTTAAGGGAGATCTGTTGGATAATTGTTATGGGTGTGGAAAATTCCCCGATAGGGAATTAGAAGAGATTTTTCAGTTCTTCGGGCTGAGGAAGGAGAAGGTCCTATGAGCGGACGTGCCTAGGTGGTGCGACTGTGTCAGATAAGTTGTGCCAGAGGTGGGACAAGGTGAACAAATTCAGAGGGCAGAGGTAAGTGGCCTATGGGATGCTCTGAAGATATGGACGATGTCGGTAAGGGTGGGCGATAAGTAGTGCTCCAACCAAGGGTGACATGGGTTGCGGTTGGCCAAAAAGGGAAGTAGGTCGCCAAAGGTGACGACAAAAAGGTAATGTAATGACTGAAAATAAAGGCATTTGTACAATAAATAACGAATAATTGGGGGGAAGTGTACAAATACAGAAACGGGTTCCCCAGTGTGATATGGTGGGCCCGTGTAGGGCATAATTTGCTCGGAGAACTGATAAAGGGTGGGGGCCCCATGGGTGGGTTTCTGTATGAGGTAGGTGAAATGAAGGGAGATTTGCAGATGGGTAGATGGATTGTGGATGAAATGGAGGGTTCATGCTACTGCGGAGGTGCAGCCYGACCATAGAACTATGGAGAGATAATCTGGGAGTCCATTGGGAAAGCTAGTAAAATGAGGAGAAGGAGTATGTGGTTGATTCATGACATGATGTAAGACTATCGGGACTCCCATCCCTAAAGGGTTTTGAAAAACAACATGAGTGTCAGAAGTGCCAAAAGGTGCTATGAATGGGACAACTCATGTGGGTAAGAATGCTACTGGGTGACAGTACCGAAAATGCAAATGGAGGTGTGGGTACTACAGAGCCGAGAATGGGGATCCTAGAGTCAAATGTCAGAGGGTGTGACTRGAAATGTAAGTGKGATACAGAGGGAAATACTACATGTTAGTGCTGAGTATATACCTAAAGGGGTTGTGCCAATGTATGATGACCAAGTACCTGCACACATGAAAACCAAATACTCGATGTGAACAATATCTGAATATAATCAAATATATGAGCATGTATTTGATAAGTGTGAATATGCATGTGCGTACCTGATCAGGGTATATATATAAAAAATATGGCGTCCCGGGGGCTCAGAATGAAAAGAGGCCTAGAGACTGTTGTGATGTAGATGATGGGATGTTGATCCCATGGCTAAAGACAGATCGAGAAGTGGACACCTTGGGCTCCCAGAATGGTGAGTGGAAGTTTTGCAAAAAGGCCTATATATAGTTGTAGGGCCCACATTGCCACCTCCTTTGTACTTGCTGCTATAGTGATTGGACAAGAAGCGTTCAAAGGAGATTGTGCGATTCGGGGAGGACGAGGCAGTCGATTGAGGATCCGCGAGCGTCAGGTTAGTGGTCTGATCATCCTGCATAGAATTAGGGTTTCATTTTTTTGGCAGGGTTTGTACGGAGGGCCGTACAGGGGTAGTTAGGGGGTGTGGGCCCCACATGCGTGGGCGATCCGATAATAGGCGCGCACACGTGTGTGCCTGCCCACCAGATAGACACGCATGTGAGCACTGGTAAGGGAATAATGAGCGTGTACTATGGGCGCGCCTGTTGAGTGAACAGGCGCGCACATGTGCGCGCCTGTCGATTGAACAGGCGCGCACATGTGTGCGTCTGTATAGTGAACAGGCACGCCTGAGAGTGTGCCTGTGTAGCGAACAGGTGCGCACACATGCGCTCCTATGTAGTGAGCAGGCGTGCATATGTGCACGCCTGCAGGGTGTATAGGCGCGCATGTGTGTGCGCCTGTGGGTTGAAAAACCGCACCATGGGGGCAAGGTTGACGGGTGTAAAACATGTCTTTTTGATGATTTTTGACTGTCCATGTGGATGACTTAGGACGGTTTCATGTTGTGCAGGTGAGCTTTTTGCACAATGCCTATTGGTTGGCGAGAGTGGGATTGGTCCTAGCTTCGAGATGTCATGGCTATTGAGGAGCCAGGCATACGTGCGACTTTGGCAACCTGTGGGTTGTTGAAGTTATTTGAGTGCCCTTTGATACAGGCGCAGGAGTATCTCCTGCAGTTTCTTATATAGATGTGGACTCTGGACCTGCACTGCTTTATCATGTGGGGAGAGCAAATTCCCTTCACTGCGGTGGAGGATGTGTATTTTTTGACTGGGCTCCCATTTCAGGGAACGGCCCTACCGGTGGAGTCGGTGTTACCTAGAGATATGCCACCCATGATGGTGGGCCGGAGGTATTGTTCGGGGCTAAACTATATGTTCGACATAGTTGTGAGCATTGGGGCGATGGATGCCCTAGCACATCATTGTATAACAATGATGATTGTGAGAGTGTATGGTTCACTGGCGACGCAGCGGATCAGCGGTGGCCAGTTGATGGTGATGGAGAGGGTGTTGGCTGGTGAGCATTTCTCCTGGGGGCTTACGCTACACTCTAGGATGGTGGGGTAGTTGGACCACTGTCGATCCACGGATATGGGAGAGTTTTCCTTCGGGTCCATCCTGGTGACCTGGTTTCTAGAGAGGGTGTCGATGTTGCACCCTAGGATTCTATTGGGTGCGCCATGGGCACGAGAGCCACGACTGAGGTGGTGGTCGACTGTGTTGCTTCACCATGGTGGTGGTGAAGGTGGCCACTTCTTCACTACAGAGGCAGCGCAGGTATGGCAGCAGATGTCGCAGGTGATATTACGGTACCCCTATGTTGGGGTTGACTTCCGGGATGATCTGGACATGGTGCTACCTCCAGGGGAGGTGTTTGACCGCCGAGGTATGTTGATGATTTTGATGTGTATGTTTTTGTATTTTTTGAGATAGCATGCCATATGTATATGATATAGATGTTGATACTATCTGTTGTTTGTGTATGTGCAGATGTGGCACCTCGCGGGCACGAGGTGGAGTTGCAGAGAGAGTCGGCTCATCAGGAGCTGGAGAGACTACTGCGGGGAGAGAGACGTCGGTGTGAGGATGTCATGGTGCAACCAACTGAGCCAGAGAGGGCAGCGAGGAGATGCCGGTTTGATGACCCTGGTGTTGGTCCATCACACACTCCTCCAGCGGCTGCTGGAGTGGATTTTGAGGACATACATCGTCATATGGAGGTGGTGTTACAGGATGTGCCTGAGGGCATATGGTCTCACATCCAGGATGAGGGTATCCTAGAGCAGTGCATGGGAGTTCCACCACCATGGAGGGCCATAGTATGAAGAGAAGCAGTGGCTGGTGCTGCGATGACTGGACGATTGTCGTCGGGGTAGGAGGGACCGGTAGGGGGTGGACCACCACCGCCTGAGGGAGGGGTGGGTGGTGGTGGGCCACCACCGTCTGAGGGAGGAGCAGGTGGTGGTGCTCTAGAGGCACCATGAGTGGTTCTCTATTGATGTATATATATTTTTTGTATATAGGCTGGTGAGCCCATTTTGTACCGAGGTGCTTCATTGGCCTGCAGATAGTTGTATTTTTTGTATGTAAACATTTGGATGGCATTGTGGACCTTCCAATAGATACATGAGTATACATTTTTGAGATCTATGTGTTGTTTACATGTGTTTTGTTAATGTATTGATGATGTCTAATCTATATATGTGATGACAGTTTATATGTTTATGTATGTGTAGAGGTAGCTCGATGTGATATATGCCAGTCTAGCACAATATTAGCTAGGTTATCCATAATTTGATTCAATTGTCTTGGAATATGTGTAAATGTAATGGAATCAAAATGTTGAGATAAAATTCCAACATGCAAGTATTTCCGAAAGAGTTAAGGATCACAGACGCGGTACACATTGTTGAGCTGGAGTATGACTAGTTGAGAGTCGAGGAAGACATTAAGGTGACGAATACGATGATGCTAGGCATTGGCCAGGAGGCCGATGACGGTGGTGTATTCGGCTTGGTTGTTGGTCGTTGAACCCAAACATATGCCACTCGAATGGAGCATTTCATGTGAGGGGGTGGAGAGAGCCCAAGCGGCCGAAGTGAGATTTTGTGTCCAACGGTTGGTGCTGTCGGCGTAACTGATGTGGTAGGTTGGTGGATGGAGCATCTGTCAATATCACAAAGGATAGTTTAGACGTGAGGGATGGAAAAAAGATTAAAAATGCTATAAAAGAAATAACCTAAAGTAGAATGACTACATTTTAAGCGTAAAATTTCTTTAGATACAACCCGTTGACAAGTTCTTTGAGAGAGAGGCCTTACAGGGAGGCCAGGATGTATGCGCCTTTAGTGAGGCAATGTTGGATAATGTATGGGCCATGCTAGAGTGACTCAAATTTTCCATGGCCAAAGGTATCATGAGTGATATCGTAAGCCAGGACAAGGTCACCTTCGTGAAATGAGCAAAGGTTGACATGTCGATCAAAGGAAGACTTGGATCATTTTTTAGCTGCCTCGTTGTTCTGTAATGAATATCGACGATCTTCATCTAGAGACTCTAAGTTCAGCAAGCGCTGCTCCATTGGAGCAGTGTTGGGTAATAGCTTAATTGCGGTGCGTAAGGTGGGAATTTCTCACTCGATGGGAAGAGTGGCCTCGACCCCATGGACTAGATGAAATGGTGTGAAACTAGTAGTTTTTTTCACAGCTATATGGTAAGCCCATAGCACAGAAAATAACATATGATGCCAATTGGTTTTATGTTTATTAACCGTGCATTGTAACATGGTCTTGAGGACTTTGTTAATTGCTTCAACCTGTCCGTTAGACTAAGGGTAATATGGTGAGGCAAACTCGTGAGAGAATCCTAACCGAGATGAGAGTTTGGTGAAGATCTCATTCTCGAAGTGTTTCCCATGATCAAAAACGAGTTGGAGTGGTACTCCAAAGTGGAATATGACGTGGTTAAAGAAAAAATGCACTGCAGTGTCAACGGTGTTGTTGAAGGTGGGCATAGATTCTACCCATTTGCTGAAGTAATCGACAGCGACAACAATGTATGTGTGACCATTGCTGGAGGGGGGATTACAAGTCACGAAGTCGATGCCCCATTTACAAAAAGGGCCAGCAGTGATGACAGGATGAAGAACAGCGGGGGGAGCTCAGGCTTTATTGGCATAGAGCTGACATTGCTCACATCGTTTCACGGTGTGAATGTAATCATGAAATAAGGTAGGCCAAAAGTAATCGGCTCGGATAATCTTCTGAGCAGTGGATATGCTTGAAAGATGGCCCCCACATGCACCACTGTGGTAGTCATTTAAGACTCTATCGGCCTCGTCAATAGTCAAGCATCGACGAAGAATGGTGTCGACTCCCCGTCGGTATAGGATGTCTCCAATGAGGAGGTAGTGGGGGGATTGATGTCGAATACGACAATGATCATCTCGTGAAAGGTGGTTACCGAACTTTTGAGTTCGTAGGTCACTGTACCAAGGATCATCCGAAGTGATGAAAAAGAGATGTTCGTCGGGAAAGTCGGTGTTGATGGGGGTACTGGTGGTGTCAGAGGGGAGGGTTGTGACAAGTTCAGTGAGAACGAGGGCCTTCTTACTCTTAGGTGTGGAGAACTTGAGGTTGTACTCTTGAAGGATAGCGATCCATCGAACAAATTTGTCGTTAACTTGCCGACCACTGAGTAAGTACTACATAGGGTTGGAATCTATGATGACCTTCGTTGTGCGAAGCAGAATGTAGTGGCGCAGTTTCTGGACGACGAGGACGAATGCAAGAGCAAGTTTCTATTCATGTTTATACTTCAAGGGTGGCCCTAAGAGGTTTTTACTAACGTAATAAATGGCATGCTCACGATTGTCATCACCTAGCTGGACAAGGACTCCTGCTACTGATACAGCTGATGCTGATACGTAGAAGATATAGTCGCGATTGTAGTCAGGTGCACTGATTAAAGGTGAGTTCAAGAGTGTTGTTTTAAGATCGTCAAATGACTATTGGGCATGGTCGTCCCAGTGAAATGGGATGTCATGATGTAGTAAGTGAAGGAAACCGTGTGCGCGTATGGTGTAGCTTGGGACAAATCGTCGTAGAAAGTTATCTTTGCCTTGTAGGCTCTGAAGTTGACATAAATTTCAGGGAGGTGGAATTTTGGTGATAGCTTGGACTTTGAGGGGGTCCACGGTAATACCACTTTGGGAAACGATAAATCCGAGGAGGCACCCTGCTGTGAAACAGAACACACATTTGAGCAGATTCAAGCAGATATTGTACTAACGACACTGTTGAAAGATGATTCGTAAATCATCAAGATGCTTGGTGTGTTTCTTGGATCGAGTTGTGAGGTCATCCAAGTAGGCGAGGATGATATGAGCCAGATCATGAAAGATGTATGTCATAGCCCACTGGAAAGTTGCGCTGGCATTCTTTAAGCCGAAAGGCATGACATGATATGCAAAAGTACCCCAAGGGGTAGTGAATGTTGTTTTATATTAATTAGCGGGGTGAATTTGAATCTGATTATAACCAGAGAATCTGTCCATAAAGGATAGAGCCTCGTGGCCGACACAGTCATCGATAATTTGATCGATGAAAGGTGTTGGAAAGTTGTCTTTGGGACATGCATGATTGAGATCGCAAAAGTCTATGAAAACGCAGATAGTGCCCTATTTTTTGTTAACGGGTACAGGGTTGGAAACCCATGAGGTATAGGCAATGGGGTAAATGAACCCGACAACACGTAATTTGTCAATTTCATCTTTGATGGCCGCAACTTTGGATGGGTGTAGCGGTCATTGTTTTTGATGAACAAGTGTAATGTCGGTCTAGGTGTCGATGCGATGTTTGACGATGGAGGGATCAGGACCAGGTATTTCCATGTATGACCAGGCAAAAATATCCCGATATTCTTGGAATAGGGATTTATATGCGGTGACTTCCTGAGGAGTGCAAGCATCTCAAATGGTGATTTCCTCGATGATGCCATTTTTAATGGAAATGTCGATTTTAATGACTGGGGGAATGTTGGCCATGTTGCCTTCTTCAAAAGCATCAGGGGCAGGAATTGGGTTTTTGAACCAGTCGATAGGCCCTGATGGGATAAAATCCTTGGTTTTGACCACGTAAATGGGGTTTTGATTAGGAGGCATGGAGGCTTCCTATGGAGAGAAGAGTGCACGGTGGTGTAGCGCATCCCAGGGGAGGTCTGGGTGGTTTAACTCTTTGAGTATTTCTTCATCGCATTGGAAGTGATGGGAATACAAGGGGTCATGAGGAGTGATATCGGTGACGGTGGATGTGTGGTTGTCCCCTGGTGAAGAAGCAGGGGGAGCAATGTTAGGATATGGTGAGGGTTCACTTGAAATAAACCATATATTGAAGAACTGAGGGGTACCCATGGTAGTTGGGTGTAAAATGTCTGTAGGGGAATGAGCAGGAGAGTTGGGGGGGTTGGGGTGTGAATCCTCAGATAAGTCATCTAAGAACCATGGAGGCATTGGAAGGGCCTCGGGTTCAAGAGAAATGACATGAAGATCCGCTAGTGATGAGGTAATGTCAATGATCGACTCTATGGGTCGTTGAAGCAGGGTCAACTTATGTTTCCTGTATTCAAGGATCATAGGAAACTGGTATGTAAAATGAGCTAATGAGTCACAGAGAGAGAAAGGGAATCTCATACATTCATTGATTGAAGTGGTGACATATCGTATGTCAGTGATAGTGGTGGAGGAGGATGTAGCAATACTGGGGTTTCTCTGGAAGCTCTGGCGTACGGTGGCTAATGTCTGTCGAAAGCGTGGAAGTGTTGGACAATAGTGGGTATAATGGCCATATTCGGAACATATAGTGCATGCAAATTTGGTCCGCAACCCTTTACTACTGGAATGGGGGGTGGTAGTGGCAGGACTGGCCGTAGTGGCGAGTGTTGGGGGAGTGTTATTGAGTGGGATTAAATTTCGTAACTCGGGAAGAGATGGACAGTTGTTGGTTTGGTGTCCCTCTTTCTCACATAGTGCACAAGGAGGTTGGATGCATGGAGGAAGTAGAGTTGTGGGATCCTTTTTATTTCTCCTGCCCATAGCTGTGGCAGGGGGGTTAGTGAGTGGGGGTGTGGTGGGAGTAAGGATGGGAATCGTCATGGGGATTCCTTCTTTTTGGGGGGAGAGGGATGGTCGAGGGACCATCTCTGGTGGGTGTAAATACCAAACTGGGATTGCTAACACCATATTAGGTAGGGTGAGCATTGCAGCTACTTGAAAAGCTTCGATTCCTGGTGGAGGGTTAAAGAAGGAAACTTGGGTGATGGCTTGAGGAACTGTCTCCCAAACTGGAATATGTCCTTGGGGAGAGGTGGAATTGTCGACTGGTGGGGTCGATGAGTGTGTAGGAGGTTCTTGAGGGGGGGGTTCTGTGATGAGTGGGACATCAGATATGATAGAAGCCTCTGTAGGAGGAAGGGTATCCTCTGTGTGAGTTCTGTTAGATGATACGATGCATACTTGATTGGGAGGATGAAGGAGTGGTGGTGCTCCATGGTAAGTTCCTAACAATGATGGATCTTTAAAAATCCCAGGACCCATCTCGACGAGTGGATATGCATCGTGGCTTGTGTGAATGAGAGGAAGAATGTTATTGATGTTGGCAGATGGGTTAGGCTCATAATGTGAAACTTGGTCAATAGTAACGATCTTCCCATTGTGGGGGAACATCATTGTCTGAAAGACATAATATGCCACTACCTTCATAGCGTACATGTAGCTACGACTGAACAGGATATTATAATCGAGTGGGGCATCGATAACTTCGATGTCGATGAGAATAGTCTTGCCCCTAAGTTCAATGGGGACATTTTGGAAGAGCCCTTCCGGAGATGATGGTCGTCTGTCATAAGCTCGTAAGGTGATGGCGGAGGGTATGAGTTCGGGGGAACCAAGCTTCTGCCATACTATTTTGGACATAATGCATGTAGATGCACCTTCATCAATGATACACCGATGAACTATGATGTTCCATATTTTTACTGGTATTTGAAAAGCGATCAAGGCGGGAAGGCGAGGTTCTCCACTGTCAAGATCAAAGGTAATGAGTCGGGTATCTACGGGGTCGACTTCCCCTAAGGAAAAAAGTAAGGATTTCCGTTGAGTAGGAAAAGTCTGGAGGACCTCCAACACTGACATGGCAGCCGATGATTGTGCTAAGTCATCTACCAAACTATTGTTATGAGCTGCCCTAGCCTGTGGGTTGTGGACATTCTTATGAAATGGGATGCAAGGGATACGAAGTGGTAGTTCAGTGGAAGGGTGAGGAATCACTAATGGGGGTCCCGTCGATGTAGGTTTTTTTTCTAGAGGGATAGGAGGAGACTCAGTGGGTGCATGATACTAACGATTATGTGTTTGCAAAAGGATTTCTTCCTCACTAGTGAGGAGAATTGTGCGATCTGCTGGATTGCTGGGGTTGAGGTATTGTCCCACCTGAGGTGGAAGATGTTGTGTGTCCTGTTGGGTTTTTATCACACCTTGATGTGGAATAGGATTCTGCAGTATGACAGGAGGGGGTTGTTGCACGTATTTTTGTGGTGCCTGCTGAGGGGTAGGCGGTGTTGGAGGATGGGGAAGACTACTTGAGTCTTTCAACCATTTGAAATCAACGATTTGGGGGAAATGATGAGTGTAATGGCTGAACTCACCACAAAGGGCACAAGGGAAGGTTGTTTTAACATTATTTTTATTTTTCCCTTGGTGTTTATTATTATTGCCCCCTTGGGGGTTTTGATGCCCCTGGTTCTAGCTTCCCCCAGTGGATTGGTGTTGTTGGGGTTGATTCTTACCTTGACTTGGGTTGTTGTTATTCCTGTTCCGTCATTTCTTCTTGGAATTGTTCGATGAATGGGTTAGATTGGTTGTATTCAGCTGTTCAAAATTTTGGTATTGTTGAACGACAGAGGGTTGAACAAAATTCACCCCCGCATGAGGATGGGGGGGAGCCATGGGTTGTGGGGGACCAGGAAATGGGAAGTACAGATTATGTGGTGGTAATGATCCATAAGGTACATGGGAAGGTGTAGTGGTTTCCCTGGTACTATAAGCTGAGGTAGAGGGGGTACCAGAGTTCGTTTGAATAGGTGGATGTATGGGGGGTGTCGGCAGTGGTCCAATGATGGGTGGAGGTATTGCAACAGGGTATGGTTGTTGATAAGGGGGTGGGGGGTAATAAGAAGTTCCCCCATATGACAGCGGGTATTGAGGTGTGCCATACATCAGTGGTGGTTGGGATTGTGGACCGTGGTGAGTGGTGGTACTAATCAGTCCATCTGCTGAGTGAGACATCCCAAGTTTGTCTTGGCTAAATGGCACAGGTTTTGGAATATCAGGAAGTACAGTGTATAAATACCCTGACTGTGCATAGATGAGGTCATATTGTTGGGCCTTGTTGATGGATTCCTCTTCAGAATGAGGGAAGGTGGAAGCTACATCCTTACCGAGGAGAGAGACAAGTGATCTAAGAAACCAGTTGAGACATTGTTGCTTGGTGGTTCTTGCTTTGCACAAACTACATTGCCTGTGCCACCCGTGAGTGTGGTCAGGGATATGTGTGGCTGAGGTTTGTTTGAAATTAGAAAGTTGTTCTAGACCATTGTCGTGGCAGATGGGTAATTGGAAGAAGGTCAAGAATTCTTTGGCAAAGGACTCAAAAGTTGCGTGGGACCTTGATTTTTCTTCTACATACCATTTGGTCGATGGGCCAGTGAGTGTGCGTTGAAATAATCGCAGTCTGATGGAATCATCCATAATGCTATTGGAAGAGCACCATAGGTGAAATGTCATGACATGGTTGCCAGGGTCATCGTCTGCCTTTCGTTCAAACTTTGGTATGTCTGAAGGTAGTTTGGTGGGCATTGTAGGCCATGTGGGATCATGCAATATAGGATCATTGGTGATTTTGATGAGATCTGGTATGTTGAGAGAGGCCAAATATGGCATCTTTAGTGGGGGAGGAGGATTAGCTCCAATCATGGTGTGAGTATGTTGTGAACCTGACCCTTGAGGGGGGCTAGGTGGGTTGATGCTTCCTCCTTGAGAGGAGGCTGGTCCCCTGTTTCCATGTAAAGGAGAGCGAGTGAATGGATGACCTTGGGAAGTGGACCCAAGTAATGTAGAACCAAGCAAAGTTGATCCTAAAATAGTAGCAGTCACAGGAGTGTGTGAAGGAGGTGCTGATGAGTGGGAAAGAATAGACACTCCCCCTAAGATAGGAGGGAGGTTTAGCAAGCATCGTGAATGACGGGGGTTCTATGGGTCCCCTATGATGCCCGACTAGCTGCGTGAATGTGTGCAAAGAGTGGTGAGAGTAATATAGAAACAAGAGTCTTTGCATTGAATGTTTACACAATATATATATATATATCCAAATCAAACTGTAATCATATGTGCATCATACATAAAATGTTTTTTGAAAAAGAAGCATATATATGTGGGTAAGTGGGTTTTGTCTACGTGGGGAATCAAAAGAAAGAAAATGCTTGTGTCCTAGAAGATGTAACGTCCTTCCTCTCGAATAGCACTAGACCTTCCAATAGTACTCAACAGTGGGGTCTGAAGTCACTGGAAGAGAAACTAGTGAAGGATGAAATAATTGGTTATAATGAGGGGTAAAGGGGGCATATCCCGAAAGAGATGGCGATATTTTCCAATAGCCACACAAAATCCAATCAAGGTGCAATTACAGCCCACAATTACCACCTGGGTAGATATCCTAAAATTTGGTCACTAGATACCTCGGTCAAAGTGTGGCATTTAGATTTTCAGCCTAAGAAATGGGTCACGGGTTGGATCCCATCCAAGAGGTGGGTTCCTGAAGGGGGGATGCACAGAACAACCGAACCTCGGCCTTCAACCCTTCACGGGTATCTCCCTGCCTTATGGTATTAGGAACACTTGACTTGGAGTATTTTCAGTTCCCTATTTGACAACTTCTATGGTTTTGACAATGTGAGAACCAGATAACGGGGATTTATTTGGATGCCTATCCCCAAAATCCTACCTAGACTAAAAATTTTATTTTCGCACCTCCTATGGAGGAAAACTTAGTGAGTTTTTAGAAAGATTTTAGATGTAGTTGTTTTGGGAGGTTGGGGGTGTAAACCAACCTCTTTGATTAAAAATGGGAGTGGATAGTTTCGTCAAGAAAAGGGTGGGGTGTTTTCGGAATCCTCTTTGGAGGAAACTTACTTTGACCTCCATGTTTCAATAAGAATCTATGTGAGTGATAAGTGACTTTTGTGTGTGAGTGAAAGTGTGCCAATTTTTAGTGAATTAGGTTTCACCTTGCTACATGTGGACTTCGTTTGGTCCTTACAAGTGTTTGATTACCTAATTAACTAAGTGCCTTTGGTACAACCTTGCGTAATTCAAAAGTCCCTAGGAAGATAGCATGTGGGCATGTGGGTCCATTACTATAATTTTTACTCCCTATTTTGATGTAATCTAAGAAAATCTTTGAAACTATCCTAGATTGATCATGTGGGCATGTATGGGCCCGTTACAAAACCTTTAAACTTCTCTAGTGATTTGATCTAAGAAAGCAAATTTCAACACTATCCTATCTTTGTAGCATGTGGGCATGTATGGGCCCATTACAATATTAATATGTGTTTGAAAAAGTAAACTAAGAGGAGTGCCAAGAAGGGTTGTTGTCCTCTCCTAAAAGTTTTAATGTTCTTAAGGGAGATGAAATTGTTTCACAATCTTTTTCTGGTTCTCAAGATCGCTTGGAGGTGCGAGAGAAGAGCATACTAAGCGATTGTTATTCAAATTCTAGTCCCAATGCAAGTTAAATGTGATTTAAAATGATTTCCAACTTATCTTGTGAGTCAAAACAAGCCATCCATGTGGCAAAAAATGAAAGCAAAGAAGGGAAATTGATTTTACCCTCCTAAGTGCCTATGTGTTTTTGACTAACCCCTTTATATGATGAGGGGACTAACTGTGGTGCATCTTTAAAACATGCTTGAAATCATTTTTAAGAAGGTCAATGGCCTTCCCCACATCTCAACAACTTTACAATGTGAATTTTTGCACAGATGCACAGGTCTCAGTGGAGACAGAGGCGCACAGAGCACATGTGCGGGAACAAAGAAAAATCAATGAGCACATGTGCACACGATGCACGTCTATGGGCCTAAAAACCCATGCATATATGACACATGGTCGAGAATGAAAAATCCAGATGGATTTCTCTCAATTCAACTTGGAATTGGCTGAGTGGCAGGTCGGCCTAGGCCAGTTAGTGTACCTGCAAGTTAAACAAACTAAAATAAGAGCAAGAAAAACCCAAATGGAGTAGAAAATGGATACCTTTCCCCAGTGGAGTCGCCAATCTATTGTGTCTCTTCCGTCACCTTAGTGAGCAAAATAGAGGTGCTTGCAAGCTTAGTTGGGTCTGCTGAGCAGGACAGCTGTAAGGAAAAGAGTTAGGGAAAGAAATAGAAAACAACAACTAAGAAATGCAATAACAACTAAATTCATGAGCATAGGGACATAGAAACAAAAAGAACCATAAGACCCATGTCACCAATGATGAGGCTGATCTATTAGTGAAGTAATACACCAAGAATAAAGGGGACTATGAGTCCCTTCTTCCTCCAAGGGAGGGCTCTTGGACCCCCACTAGCAAGCTCTTCTTACAACAAAGAAAAATGGAAAATGATGAAAGAACTCTTTGCAAATCCACTCAAGGGGTGATATGGATTTCCAAATGCAATGGTGAAATATACTCTTAGAAAGGATGGAGTCCTCAAGAGAATAATGGCAGCATAACATTACTTTGAATTCCGTAAAAAATGAGGTGCATCCATGGCATTTTTATAGCATTCCTTTGAGCTATTGTTTAATTGGTTTGTAGTGTGAAAAGAGACTAATTAGGGCATTTCTAGGTATTTGACCATCCCTCCAGTCGAATCCAGTCCAGATTTGAGTGTCAAATCAGCTTGGGAGCTGAACCATAAGTGGGTGGGAGGCCGACCACTCTCATAAATGCATTGTTTCTTAGGTGCGCATATTTTTGCGATAACAGTCGCGCATCGTGCACATGTGCGCGGTTTTTGCTTTTCTCTTCCATGCATGTGCATGCGCGCCCAGTGTTTTCATAGTGCCCTTCAATTTTTCACTACTTTGTATAGTTTTTGACCCTTTTATAAATGACTTGGTGTTAATTCAGGTCCATGGATGACTTCATCACTGTTTGACGATGTTGAGTTCTTGTAACCATGTGCGAACGAAATTTCAGTGATAACAATAGGTAAATAAGGAACATGTTCAAGAGATTATACATTCAGGCATTGTAGTGAAAGATTAATCTACTGACAAAAAGAAAGAAGTCAGAGCTTAGAGATATGATGAATCTACCAATGAAGATGATGATGAATACACATTAGAGCAAGAATTGTTATGAACCATATGGCTTAGAGACTCCTAGGTAATATGAATATTATACAGGGGGAGTCTATGCGATAGTTGTGATAGACCAAAGAACCATCCTTCGAGCAGCTTGCAGATTTTTAGAAGATAGATTCATAGTAGTCAGTTAGAAGAAGTAGAGTTTGATAGATTAATCAAGACTTCATGATAGTATAGTGATAAATGGGTTATCATTATGGATAGTTTCCCAAGTAGAGTCTTGGACAGTATGGAAAGAGATGGATTTGTAAGAACACTTCATAGGTTTGGAAAAATATATGACAGTGGTTTGTAGTGTGAAAAGAGGCTAATTAGGGCATTTCTAGGTCTTTGACTAGCCCTCCAGTCGAATCTAGTCCAGATTTGAGTGTCAAATCATCTTGGGAGCTGAACCATAAGTGGGTGGGAGGCCGACCACTCTCATAAATGCGTCGTTTCTCAGGTGCGCAGATTTTTGAAATAACAGTCACGCATCATGCGCATGTGCACGGTTTTTGCGTTTCTCTTCCACTCATGTGCGCGCGCCCCCAGTGTTTTCATAGCGCCCTTCAATTTTTCACTACTTTGTATAGTTTTTGACCCTTTTATGAATGACTTGGTGTTAATTCAGGTCCATGGATGACTTCATCATTGTTTGACGATGTTGAGTTCTTGTAACCATGTGTGGATGAAATTTCAGTGATAACAATAGGTAAATAAGGAACATGTTCAAGAGATTATACATTCAGGCATTGTAGTGAAAGATTAATTCACTGAAAAAAAGAAAGAAGTCAGATCTTAGAGAGATGATGAATCTACCAATGAAGATGATGATGAATACACATTAGAGAAAGAATTGTTCTGAACCATATGGCTTAGAGACTCCTAGGTAATATGAATATTATACAGGGGGAGTCTATGCGATAGTTGTGATAGACCAAAGAACCATCCTTCGAGTAGCTTGCAGAGTTTTAGAAGATAGATTCATAGAAGTCATTTAGAAGAAGTACAGTTTGATAGATTAATCAAGACTTCATGATAGTATAGTGATAAATGGGTTATCATTATGGATAGTTTCTCAAGTAGAGTCTTGGACAGTATGGAAAGAGATGGATTTGTAGGAACACTTCATAGGTTTGGAAAAATATATGACAGTGGATGAGAGCATGGATTCATAGATTGGTTTAGAGAGTGATTCAGTGACAAAGGAACATTATCATAATGGATAATTACACAATAAATTGCTCTAACAATGTTAGTGGATTCCAAATTGACAGATATTTTTTGGACACGTGCAGTGCATACAACAGTTCACATTCAAAATAGAGTAATTCTCAGAAAAACAACAATAAAAAAACTCCCTACAAACTATGGAAAGGAAGCCCAGACAACAACCTATAAATCAAGGTAACTCAAGGTAGTATTTTATTAATTGAAATTTATGTTCATGATATTGTTTTGGAAGTATTAATGACAGGTTAAACCAGAAATTTACAAAGGATATGTATAATGAATTTGAAATATCATTACTTGGAGAATTATCCTTCTTTTTGGGTCTTTAGATATGTCAAAGCAACCAAGGAATTTTTATTTCTCAAACTAATTATATCAGAGAAATGCTAAAGAGGTTCAAAATGGAAGATTTCAAACTAGTTACCACTCCTATGCAAACCAGTTGCAAGTCGAGAAAAGATGACGATTCAAAGTCTAGAAACCAGAGGCAATACATGTCAATGATTGGTAGCTTACTATATGTGACAACATCCTATTGTTTGGAAAAACACCCTACGGACTAGCAAACTAGGGTCAGACTTGCATGCAAATTTTGACCGAATAGAAACTACTTTTTTACCTACAACCCAATATTTAAACCTCTTTTTCACAGTAAATGCATGGAAAAGGACCACAAACCTTATTACCAATGTTCGATGTAGGTCCTCCATTGCTCTTCGATTACTTTCTTACACTGCTCCTTCCACAGATGACCTGCACTCAAGACAAACAACAACTATGCATGCATGCTACTTCTATACTCAAGGGCTAGAAATCAAGCATAAATTAATCAAACCATAGACAATTCATGCATTGGGATGGGAAAAGTATTCTTTTTATTACTGAAAGTGAATCAACTTACAAAAAAGCTAAGACCGGCCACCACTTTTTGAACCTGATCCTGGGTTCCTCTTCTTCTATCCTCCAACTGCTTTGCGTTAAATATCCTTTGGCATGAGGAAAGGATAAAGGGTTGGGACAATGGATTACGTAAATGGGCAAAGTTTCTTTGCTATATTTTTTTCCTCCTCCAAGTGGTACCCCTATCCCTTCTTTTATAGGCTAGAAGGAGCTAGGGTTTTGGACGAACCCTCAGCCATGCATGGCCGGGAGTTTCAGTTAACTGACCCATAGCTTTTTTTTTCCGTCGGCAACTTTCCTTTTTTCGTGCTTTGTTAGGTACACGTGGGATGTTGTGAGTCAGCCAGTGTGCACACGCATGCAGTAATGGGTTAGGGAACGTGGGCCTTGACACAAGAGGATTGTCAAAGAGTTGTTCAACAAAGTTTTGGCAAAGAAGGGATATGAGTTGGCCTGATGTCAGGTAAGCATGTGTGGTGCTATTTAGGGTTATAACAGATGCCCCCTAATGTGTGAGGTCAGAAGAGCATCTGATGGCCGAAATACATTACCAATATTTACTGATGTGTTGAACGATTGAGCCCAAGGATCAGGAACCAAAAGGTGTCATCTGCAAAATAACAAATGTCTCACCGAGGTGGGAATACCCATGCTTGGGATAAAATAGAACGATGGCTTCCAATCAAATACACTGTAGATCCATGTCAAATAACTATAAAGAGTAGCCATGAATAATACACAGTGGAGCTACATCTCGAAATCAGAAAGATATACATATAGAGTATCCATCCTCCAGAAGCTGATTCGGCCTGATGGTTGTACTTCAGAGCTCGAGAAACAACTTCAAAATCTTCTAAAACTCAGGTAGGAGTGTAATATGAATGTACGACTGCACTACCCAGAGGTCTTCGATGGCTCGTCGGTTATGGACTTGATAATATTCATGATCGGACTGAAGGCTTCAGTGATTTCGAACAAGGACTTGATTGGACATTCAGGATGGTCAGGTATGCGAACAAAAGACATATTGTAGAGGGGCCGACTCAGTCTTAGTGAAAAAATTCCCTTGGATAATAGCATTACAAGTGATAAGACTCAGGCAGCGGATATGTTAATCATAAGTCTACGAAGCAGGAGGCAATGCAAACTCTCCATATGTTTGGAATAATAACCAAACGGTGGAGGACACAACTCTATATAGCGAGAAAAGATTCCTAAGGTCGTACTACATCCCATAGTATGATGATCAAATGGACAGATGTTCTTTATCCAAGGGCGACTCATCATGCTGCCAATAAAGAAAATACTTTTCCCATCCTCTTTTTGGGGTATATTTGATTTTTTTGTTCTTTTCGATAATTTTGGAAAAAGAATAAAGGAATCTTATGTTACAATGGAGGAACAAGTACGAAAAACATACAAGTTCAAGGCACAAGGACAAGACTGATGTTCTGGTAAAATGATACTCGGGGAAAATCCTCCGGCGGCCAAAGGTTTTAAGACACAGAAGCAAACTGTCACAAGGCTGGTGGATAAGGTATGCAAATGCGGTTGATAGAACACACAATGGTAACATCCTTCGATGTAAGTTTAACGAGCCCAGAGAAGGTAAGCTCGGTGGTTTTTCATATTTAGAGATTCTGAAAAATCATAAAAGGAGACTCCGCTGGGGTACCTTTTTCGAAAATAGTCTAGTCGGTTCGAAAAAGGGATAATATAGCACCGATTAGACGTCAATTCAAAACCATTTTAATGAGTGTGACAAGGACAATATCACTCTGCTATATTTTCACTTTTAAGGAGTCTGAAAAAAGATTAACTATGGACTCTGTCAGGGATATTCTTTTGGACCAATTTAATGAGTGTGAAAGAATAAGGTCACTCGGCGATCTTTTCAATTTTAGGGAGTCTGAAAAGAGCTTAACTATGGACTCCGTGGGGGTTTCTTTTTCATAAATTTAGTCCCTCGGGCCCGAAAAAGGAATAAAATTATACCTGAGAATACTCTTCTAAAGAATGGGAATTCAATAGAGTATACCTTTGCTTGTACAATTGACCGTCCAGACCGAAAAAGGGGTAAACTATCGCCGGACAGACGTGACTTCAAATTTCAGTTTAATGAGCGTGAAAGGCCACAAGATCGCTCGACAATCTTTTTTATTTTTAGAGGGTCTAAAAAGGGCTTAAAAGGAGACCCATTATTTTTTGGGAGTCCTGAGGGTGAGATCAAGAGTGAAAAATACTCATGCAAATGAGGCTCAAAACTCATATTCAGGAAAGACTATACGGACTCTCGAGCCTACAGTGTTTTTAGAAACGACATGGACACCATAATGCAAACAAGACCTACCTAGGGCATCCGTGTTCTGGTAAGCTCTACCACCAAGTTGCGACACTTCTAGAGAAGATATGACAGTTCTGTGTCACAACCTTATGGGATCGATCCTATAGCAGAAGAAAAATACAACGAGATGCAAAAGTTGGGGTGATAACCTAACCTATATGCTCAAGTTGATTTTTGAAAAAAAAAAAAATTATATGTGGACCGTCAATATTTTCTCAAAACTCAAAAAACAATGTCCCAATACCTGATCAAATGCCTCCCATATAACTCCTGAATCACTCTAAATGGTTTTTGGTATAAAGAAACTAAGAAGGGAGGCCAAAAAAATGACAAAAAGAGGCCAAAAAGTCTATAAATAGAAGCTGGCAGCTCATTATCACCATTGCTAATTTGGAAATTGACTCTGGAGCCAGAAGACCCCCTTTGCCAAATATAGTGATTATGAGAGATACAGTGGACGAAACAAACTTCTGCTTGGACCAAGTAAGTACAAACTCCCTTATCTAGTTAGTCAATACTTCAATTTCATTATTTAGTTTATTTTTGGGGTGGGTGTCGACCTTAAAAAGGTCGGCCCTAGGTACACGCGGGTTGTCTATGGATAGGATGCGTGTACATTCGGGTAGAGTAAAGTTTGCCCGCGTGTACACACGACTGTCACCTCTACAGCCCGTGTGTACCTCCCTTTTATGATGAAAAATAAAACTAAAATGAAGTACTGACCCTCCTTTACCTTGTTGTGTTGGCAAGATGTATGTCCAGTGGAGGGAAAGGGAGCATGAGGCAATTAGTGAGTTGGTTGCTGTAGATCTGAATGTTGTGGCCATGTTAATGCAATGCAGTTTACTCAAATTATTTCTATGTCCATTTATGCATGCGCAACCAAGGCTATTGAATGCCTTGATTGACTACTAGCACCCTAATGCAGAGGAATTTATGCTAGAGGGGCAATCACTGGTTCCCACCACCGAGGATATTTACTTTCTGACTGGCCTCTCAAGGAGAGGGGAACGAGTCAATTTCTAGACTTTTCCTGTGGGGTCGAGCAAGATCTCAGAATTGATAGCTGAGCATTGTGAGGCTGGGATCGAACGTGCAGGTTCCCAGGTACCCATTAGCAAGATTACTAACTTAGCATTGTAGACTATATTGTTATTAATTGGGCGGATTACCGACTCAGCAGCCATGCATCAGGCTTCGTGCGCATAGATGAACTATGCTATCTAGTGCATGAATGCACAATTTTTTTACTGGAGCACTACACTACTCGAGTGCATGAAGAGGCAATTGACAGATTGTCGACAGTGGACACAGAGGAACTTCAGGTTCAGGACCATCTTGTGTTCATTCTTTTTTGAGAGAGTTCCGAGTTTCAGTCCTCGGATTGTAGTACGAGGATATCTTGCCTCTTTCCCTGCAGTGTGTAGATGGGTAGTATTACAACCATGACAGGGTGGTGGAAGGACCGTTGAGTCCTTCGACGATGATTTCTTTGCTTGGTTGTCACGACAGATCTCTGTTATCGAGGACTACCTGTATGAAGGGATAGATTTCTCTAGAGCTCCTGAGATACCTGTGCCTCCTAGTGAGGAGCGAGGGGAGATGGGTAAGTCTCCACCTTTGTAGTTTTTTTGTTTGCATATGTAATTTTTATGTCTTTTTGTTATATATATCATTTTTTGTATGTCAGAGTATTTGACGGGTAAACATTTGTTGCATGTAGATGTGGGACCCGTGTGACCTACCAATTATGCACGGAATAGGCGTCGTCCATGGCCAGAAGTTGTGGTTGCTTCCGCTGGGGGAGAAATAGTAGCAGGGAACCTCCCAGCCAGAAAGGCCGAGAGGGTCCTTAGGCGAATTGAGCGGAACTTCATTGCGCTCACTCGCACAGTCCTGATGGCAGAGATAGAGGACCTGCTGCCATCCATGAAGCCATCATGACATGGGTCCGATTGTTTAGGCATTTAGCCCATGCTGTGGATGATTATAACAGGGCCCATAGGCCCTGAATAGACTTAGACTTTTTTATGTGCCACGAGCACCTACTTATATATATGTTTTGAGGGCATAAGCCTGGTGACTCGTTACTATTCCCATTTTTGAGGCGCTTGCGTCCATCTATGTACTCTGGTTATTTTATGATGTTTATATATGGTTTTTATCTTTTTGTGTCTTATGGATTTTGTCGTGCAAAAATGTATTTACATGTTTATGTCCATGCTCTATTATATGTGGGCCAGATGCCAATCTAAAATATGATTAGCTAGAGTATCTATAATTTGGTTTAATCTCCTAGGAACATGAAAATATGTAATATAATCAAAGTTTCATTCTAAGAGACGTACCTTAAGGAATCATCGGTGTAAAGTTGGATCATGAACATAGTATAATCTGTTTAGTTGTGACACAACCAGTTGAGCATCGAGATAGACTTGGAGATGAGAGATACCCAATGACAAGGCGTCACGAAGCAACTCAATAACTGCACTATACTCAGCGACATTATTTGTGGTGTCACCTAAGCATATACATCTGAAAGATAACAACTGACCCTGTGGTGTAAAGATTACCCAAGCTGCGGAGGCAAGCCTCTGCGTGTGTTGACTAGCACCATCTGCATACCCAACGAACACCTCAGACTCACTTGACATTTGCCATATTGGCGAAAGATAACATCAATGACACGTCCATAACACTTTAAAAAAAACTTAAAAAGTAATAGTACAAAGACTATACATATGTTACAAAAAGTTACCCACAATGACCTATCTATGAGTACTACTTCTTGAGGTAGAGCCCATTTCTAGGCTCCGCCAAAGCATTCCCTTCAAAATCAACCAAACAATAAGCACCCCTTTTTAATACCTCTTTGATTATGAAGGGTTTGAACCACATGGGTTTAAACTTTCCTGCCCCCAGGGGGTCCTTGACTTGGTCATAGACCAGGACAAGGTCACCTTCAGAGAAAATACGAGGATGAATGGACCTATCATATTGACACTTGACCTTATGTTTGTGAGCCTCATTGGCTAGGGCCGCATCGCAACGCTGTTCATCAAGCTGCTCAAGGTATACTAACCATTCTTCAAGTGAAGAAGTGTCTGGCAATAACTGTACTGCCAATTTTAGAGATGGGATTTGTCATTTGATGGGAAAGACTACCTCCAGCCCGTAAACGAGTTGAAAAGGCGAGAAACCGGTTGCATTCTTAACAGATGTTCGGTAAGCCCATAATGTTGAGTATAACATCAAATGCCAATTTGAATTGGCTCAGTTGATAGTTCATTGTAGAATAGTCTTAAGAGTTTTGTTTATAGCTTCCACCTTCCCATTGGCTTGGGGGTAGTAAGGTGATGAATGTTCCTGCCGTAACCCAAGATTTGATGTTAATTCGGTCATCATTTGGTTATGAAAGTGACTGCCATGGTCAGTGACAATCTCTCTCGGGACATCGAACCTTGCTATGATCTGGTTGAATAAGAAGAGAGCTACAGTCTCTCCATCATCTTTAAACATTGGCATAGCTTCGACCCACTTAGTGAAGTAGTATACAACTACGATGATATAGCAGTTCCCCCTTGCTGACGGGGGGTTGCATGTAGTGTAATCAATCCCCCACTTAGTGAAGGGACCAACTGTGATGACAGGAAACATAGGAGCTGGATGTGCCCTCATCTTCCGAGAGAAGATTTGGCACGGATGGCACTTCTTGACCGATTCGATACAATATTTGATAAGTGTGGGCCAGAAGTAACCTGCTCGTAGAATATTTTGGGTTGTTGCCAACCTAGATAAATGACTGCCACAAGCTCCAGTATGGAAATCGTTGAGCACTATGATGGCCTCCTCATGAGTAATACATTGATGCAATATGCAGTCTACACCTCTCCGATACAATGTATCATCGAGTATGAGATAATTCTTAGCCTGATGGCATATCCGCCGATGCTCGTCATGAGAAGTAGAGGTGGGGAACTTCAAATTATGGAGATAGATAAGTATATCTCCGTACCAAGGGTCTGAAGATGCGATCAAAAACATATCCCCCCGGATAAGCGATTCCTCAGGCACAACATCACCTGAATTAACCGGAAGTTCTGAAATAAGCTTTGCGAAGACCAATGACTTCTTGGACTTTGCTAAAATGAAGTCTAAGTCAAATTCTTGGAGGATGACTATCCATCTACTGATTTTTCTGCCAATAACTCATCGTGTCAACATGTACTGGAATGGATTCACAACAGCAATGACGGTGGTCTTGCGAAACATAACATAGTGACGGAACCGTTGAATAGCATGAACTGCTGCCAACGCAAGTTTTTCAATATGAGAATAATTGAGTTCCGGTCCTATGAGGCCTCGACTCAGGTAATAGATCACGTATTATGAAAACGAATCATCTTCCTGGACTAAAACCATGCTTATGGTTGACTCTATCGCAGCCAGATATAATAATAAATCTTTGTTATAGTTAGGTGGTCATAGCAGATGTGCGGTTGTGAGGGCATGTTTTAATGCATCGAAAGAGCGTTGAGCAGGTTCATCCCAGAAAAAGGAATGTCTTTCTTTAGTAAACGCATAAATCCCTTGGTGATTTCAGCATAGTTGGCAATGAAGCGTCGTAAAAAGTTTGCCTTGCCTTGTAGACTCTAAAGTTGTAAGATTGTGCGTGGGGGGGGCAACTGGATTATTGCCTCCACCTTAAGAGGATGGACCATGATCCCTTTTGTTGATACAATGAAACCTAAAAAACATCCTAACATTACGCAGAAGCTGCACTTGTTTGGATTCAAGAGAATCCTGAAGTAGCGACAGCGTTCGAAGATTAGTCTAAGGTGTGTGGGATGATCCGTTCGCTTGCGAGAGCGTGATGCTAAATCATCTAAATAGGCCTTGACTATATGTTTGAGGTCATGAAAAGAAAAATTCATGGCCCACCGGAATGTGGCTCCAAAATTTTTAAGGCCAAAAGGCATCTTATGATATGCGAATGTACCCCATGGACAAATGAATGTCATTTTGTGTTGGTCTTAAGGTTTGATTTGGATTTGATTATATCCTGAAAAACCATCCATGAACGAAAGGACTTCACAACTAGCATATTCAACAATGATCTGGTTAATGAATGGTGTTGGAAAATTATCTTTGGGACATGCCTTGTTCAAATCACGGAAATCGGTACATACACGAATCATGCCTTAATATTTATTGACCAGCACCGGATTTGACACCCATTGAGTCAAATGGATAGGATAAATAAAACCTTCCTTTAGCAATTTCTCAACCTCAATCTTGATGGTTGTTGCTTTCTTAGGATTGACTGGACGAAGTTTCTGTCGAATAGGCTTGGCATTAGGATACGTTGTGATTTCATGTTCAACTATTTTTGTATCGATACCTGGCATTTCCTCATAAGACCAGGAAAAAATGTCGCGGAATTCTTTGAAAAGATCTGTGTAAATTTGAATCTCTTCGGGGGAGAAATCCACTCCAATGAAGACATTCTCCATGATGCCAGGGTTTCAGGAGATGTTGATGGGTATAGTTTCAGTGATAGTCTCCATATTTCCCTCAACATAAATTTCCTATGTAGCTAAGAGGTTAATAGGACATGGCTGATCTCCCATCATGGTAACGGTGAATTCTCCTACTTTGATTCGGCTTAACTCTAGGAGAAAGTATGATCTGTGATGAAGATATTCCCAAGGTTTGTCCAGAATAGTCAGTGCTTTGATTACTGCTTCGTCAGAAGGCAAGACTAAGTCTAACGAATCGACGTTAGCAAGAGAACCCTGAGCCCAAATAGGCTCTAGAAGTGGATCTAACTCTTGTGCGGGAGTCAGATCAGGGTTAGCTGAAGCTTGCTGGACTAAAGAGTACACTACTTCAGCAGCCAACAAGGGCATGGAAATGCCTGAGTGCCCTGTCTCATCCATCGTGGCTTATGGGGAAGGAAGAATCCAAGGATCCTCAAAGTAATTCATGCGGAATGACAAAACTTGAAAAATCTCAACCTTATGGTGATTAGATATAAATTTGACATCGTCATGAGGAGGTGGGTAATCGAAGGTACCCTTCAAGGATGGGCGCAAACCAACTCCTACATTAACAACACCTGGTTGAGGATTATCTATCATTGGGACCATGGATGCCCCCAAAGCTGGGTCAGGTCTGGAGAAGGACATTTGATCGATGGTCACTATCCGACCCTCGTGTGGAAACAACAAGACTCGGAAAATGGTAGCAACCACAGCTTGCATAGCATAAGTCCAACTCCATTCTAACAAGAGGTTATAGTAAAGGGGAGCATTGACTACCTCTACTTCAAAACACACGGTTTTCCCTCCTAACTGCACAGGGAAAGAAGGAACAATGCCATGTGGTCAAAAAGAAGGATCATCGAACGCAGTGAGGAGAGTAGGTGATGGAGACAAAGCGGGCTGGCCAATGGCCTTCCAACATGCTAACGACATAATGCATGTCGAGGCTCCCTTGTCGACCACCGTGCGGAAGATATTCTGTGTAAACGTTTTCGTGGGATGAGCCACTACTATCTAAAACGCTACACGGTAAGGCAGACGAGGTTTTAAGTCAGTTGTATCTAACATGATGGTACCCGGATTACATGTTAAGAACCAAACATCAATATAGCATAGAAAAACCTCAACGCCTTGAAAAAGAGATAATTTCATATAATAAGCCTCTTCGAGGGGGAAACCTCCTTTTACCCCACTTAAATGTTCAAGTACAAGATGATTCAAAATGAAAATGTCTCCTTGGTATATATAGGAGACTAGGAGGTTTA
>ML779606.1:774572-789325 GCA_009831015.1 Picea engelmannii | reverse complement strand
TAATGGCCTAAAGCCGACATGAATAAAATAACATTACTAATCTAAATTACCACTAATGGCCTAAAGCCGACATAAATAAAATAACATTACTAATCTAATATGCCCCAATTAAGTGGTAATGAGCCAATATTAGGGCTTAACATTACAAGTCTTAGTAGAGCCGAAAGAGGTTAACAAGGCTTTCCTCTGAGCATGGCAGCTTTGGAGGACCTCCAAAGCAGACATCGCACAAGGGGTTTGTGATAAATCCTCCACCACAGAGTAATTCTGGGCGGCCCTTGCGTTTGGGTTGTGAGAATATTTTTTAAATGCACCTTTTGGAATGCGTGGCATAGTTTCTCCCAACATCTTCTCAATCTGTAGAGGAAGAGATGGGAAGTCATCTTCTTTACCCTTCTCAGAAGCTCTTGGTTTACTATAGTCATGCGCTCTATTCGTTATGAAAGTATCACCCCTAACCATTTATACATTCATGGATGAGGGATTGTTTGGAGGAGGGCAGGTTTCTTGGCTGCCCCCTTATGTGCTTATAGAGGCTTGAGTTAAATTTTACCCATGTTGAAAGGGATTAATCAACACTGTCTGCTATTGCTATGTGAAAAACTTTTGGGTCTATGCAAGTCGAGGACAAAGATGGGTCAGGTGGTCTTCCACGCACAAGTTGCACGGATACCTCGCCTTCCATTTTTCCGTGTTGTCCCCGCCATCATTATCAGTGGGTTTTTTATCCCCCTTACCCTTCTTTCGTTGTTTTTTCTTCCCTTCAGGTTGTTGGGGGGCCTTTGGGTTAGTCGACTGCACGGAGTGTACTTTCGACATTTGGGTAGGGGGAGTAGCCAAAGTAGTAGTTTGGTTGGCCGTTGTGTGTTGTATGGATAACTGTTGCAACTGTTTTGTCAATTTCTCAGTGGGCTTGGTTTGTGATGAACCAACAATACCATCGGCATGTGGTCCAGCTCTCTGTCTAGTTTTATCCAGTATCGAACATGGTGAATCTAGCAAGATGTTGTATAATAAACTAGACTGAGAATAGATGAGCTCAAACTGTTGAGCCCTCATGATGGCATCTTCTTCGGAGAAAACTCCAGAAGTCGCGACATCTTTGGATAACTGTGGGACCAAAGACTTAAGGAACCACTCAAGAAGGAATGTTGGTGGGATGGGTACTTTGATTAGACTCTTCCAGTGTCTCCATTCTCGGATATGATCATAGATATGGTACGTTTTTGTCTGTTCGAAATTGGTGAGAAGCTCTGTGCCAACATCGTATCTCACAGGCAACTGGAAATGGTTAAGGAAGGCCATCGCCAGTTCGCCAAAAAAAGAGTATCTTGAGCGATCGAGCTCGATGTACCATTTCGCGACACTCTCGATAAGAGTACGTTGAAACAATCACAACTGTACAGAGTCATCTTTCAATGAGTTAGATGAACACCAAAGATGGAAGGTAGTCACATGATCACCTGGATCTTCATTAGGCTTGGCCTTGAACTTTGGAATGTTCGAAGGACTTTGGGAAGGATTACCCCATGCCAATCCTGATGGGAGAGGCATAGTAGTCTGTCCAGGGTTCCATTTACTGTGGAAAGAATTACCCCAGAATGACATTCCATAGGAGAGAATGGATCCTTGTCCTGAGTTCCAAGGTCCTTCTATATGTGCCCCCTGCGCAGGAATAGTACCCTGCGGAGGCGTAGATTGTCCAAAAAATGGGATTTCCCCCAGACGGGAAAGCGGTTGATGAGAAAGTGTTGTTACCAAACGTCATGTTCCAAGAAAATGGTGTCGAACCTACTGGCATACTGTGCGCAGGTGTTCCTTGACTCCCTACTCCAAATAAACTAGTGTGTGTAGGTTGCCCGGTGGACTGCTGATGCAGACCACCAAGCGAAGGGGACGAAGGAGGGATATGACCTTCTGTGTAAGGAAAAGCGTTAAAAGGGATAGGAGTGCCCCCAAGTTGACCTTGCAGAGGAGTGTTAGAGCTCCCTTCCCCCAGACCCAAAGTCTATAAAGTGGAGTAGGTTAGTGTAGGACTTGTACCTGAACTAGGCATACCGTATGAGAACGGAGGGCCTGTTGCACTAGGTGTGAAGGGGTTTGTGGCCATCTCTATAGATGCGTTCGGTCCACTGTGCGACGTAGTCGCGGCTGAGACCATGGTGGCTCGGACCGATGACGGTAAGTTAGGAGATGATTCTCCTGTGGTAGCAATTGTGGTGGGAATGGAAGAATTCCCAGAAGAAGTAACAACGTTTGTTTCCATATCTGCGTGAGGGACTGACTGGTGTTCGTGAACTTGGATCGGTACAATAAACGGTGCCAAGAAATCACTGGTTGGGGTTTCAACCGAGCCAAGATTGGCGGTTGATTCCTCTGGGAGTTGTTCGGGCACAAAGGTTTGTAACCCAGTTTCTTCAAAAGACCCTTGTTGGTCTAGCTTCCGCCTTAATGGTGGCGGGGGTGGCTCCAGTGTAACCGACAGCAGGCCAAGAATCCTTCATGACCAGCGGAGCTCGGGATCCTCCACTATGTGAGAATATCCAAGACACGCTAAGTTATTCTACGCGTTCAAAAGTAACACACACTAAAAAGAAGCCCCTAAGAGATAAGACAATAAAACACTAAACTATTTGGAAGAACAGTTACAACAACCAACAATAGAGCAACTTACTGGTGCAAGTGAAACTCAAATACATAAGCACCCTCTGGGTATACTCTGCAAAGCATGGCCCGATTTCTATCCTAGGTACCATAGTATACCCCCGCAGTCACCCGTGTATGTCCCTAAAAGGATTGGCAACTAGGTTTCCAGCACGCGAACAGTCACCAGGTGGGTACAGTTAAAAGTCGGGTAGACCACAATCAGCAGGGTATCAAGCCTGAAACCTATCAAGGGTATTGAGAGAAAATGGTCCAGAAGACAAATGAGGACCTCGAACGGATTCGAGACCCACAAAGCCCCATGGAAAATGCAAATGACGGAATCCCAAAACAATCCCTCGATATGTGTTCTCCACTGCTTTGCGTTAAATCTCCTTTGGCATGAGGAAAGGCTAAAGGGTTGGGACAATGGATTATGTAAATGGGTAGAGTTTCTTCGCTATACTTTTTTCCTCCTCCAAATGGTACCCCTACCCCTTCTTTTATAGGCTAGAAGGAGCTAGGGTTTTTGACGAACCCTCGGCCATGCATGGTTGGGAGTTTCAGTTAAATGACCCATAGCATTTTGTTCCATCGGCAACTTTCCTTTTTTCATGCTTTTTTAGGTACACGTGGGCTATTGTGAGTCAGCTAGCATGCACACGCATGCAGTAACGGGTTAGGGCGTGTGGGCCTTGACACAAGAGGATTTTCAAAGAGTTGTTCAACATAGTTTTGTCAAAGAAGGGATATGAGTTGGCCTGATGCCAGGTAAGCATGTGTGGTGCAATTTAGGGTTATAACACATCCAGACCAGATGTAATGCAGGTAGTTGGATAGGTGGCACGATTTCAAAAGGACCAGAGGAATCACATGTATTAGCAGTGAAGAGGATTTTCATATATCTCAAAGGAACATAAGAGTTTGGATTATGGTATCCAAAAGGAAAGGATCTATCACTTATTTCCTACACAGATGTAGATTGGGAAAGTTTCATTGATGACTGATGAAGCACCAGTGGAGCAGTGTTCTACTTGGGTGAGTGTTTAGTATCATTATTAAGCAAGAAAAAATCATTGGTATCCTTATCTCCAACCAAGGCAGAGTATATTGTAGCAACAACATGTTGTACACAGGTTCTATGGATGAAAGAAACTCTGACAGATACACAGGTTGAGTATGATGAGCCCATTTCAATCTATTTTGATAATACAAGCACCATCAATATCTCAAAGAACCCAGTGATACACTCCAAGACAAAGCACATTCCAATCAAGTATCACTTTATACGGGAACAAGTTGTAGAGAAGAACATCATAGTTAAATATGTGGGCACAAAAGAACAAGTGGTAGACATATTTACAAAACCACTTCCACGGGAAGACTTTGAGTATGTTCACAAGAGACTAGGAGTAATTTATACTCCAAAATGAATTATTTTGAATGCTTATCTTATATGTCTTATATGTACACGAGGAAGCACCATAAATAGGACAATTCAGGTTGGGAGATCAGTTTCAGGAAGAGTTTTGTTAGGGGAAGCAACCCCAGATGGAAAGATATCTTTTCCATTGATGACAAAGGGGGAGATATTTATCATATGCAAAGGTAAATTCTTGGAGAGAGAGAATAAAGGCATGTTTCCAAGGGGAGTGATTGTCACAAGGGAAGAATGAGCGATATGACTTCAGAGTGATACCCTTTTTCAAAGGGGGAGATATTTTTGATATGAATGGAAAGAGAGTAGTCAGAAGCTTATAAACACAAAGAAAAATAAAAGGCCTATAGACAAGGGGAGCATCCCCAAGGAGAGTTCATTCAAGGAGAGTAGCCCCAAAGGGAGATACCCTTTTCCATTGATGTCAAAGGGGGAGAGATATAAACATTGATGAGGAGTATAAGCATGGATTTTATCATGACTAAGTGTTGCCATCAATGCCAAAGGGGGATATTGTCAGACAATTGGCTTAGGTTGATGGAAAGTTGGTATGGATTTTTGGTTGTCATTGATGTCAACCATTGGAGAGTGATATTGTAGATTGATGTCAACCCCTGGAGAAAGTCTGGTAGAGAATTCTGATAGAACAAAGGTTTGGGTAATGGACCCAAGGTTGTTTCATGTATAATGGTATGAGTTTTAATATATTTGAAGGTAATACTATTCTAGATGGATATTACATGTCATTCCATTTCCAATGGTATGTGGAACATTACATAACTCATCACGGTTAGAGATTTATGGCCATGAGAAGTTGGAGAACCCAGGTTTGGGTAATGGACCCAAGTTTGTTTGATATATAATGGTATGAGTTTTGATATATTTGTAGGAAATAATATTATATATGGATAGTACATGTCATATCATTTCTATTGGTGTGTGTAACATCACATAATTCCTCACGGTTAGAGATTTATGGCCATGTGAAGTTGGAGAACCTTCATGAGTCATCTAGAAGCACCAAAAGGTCAAAGTAGGCAAAGTGTTTTAAGAGATTTTAGAAGGTAAATAATAAATTAAAGTGATGAGTGTACTATAAGTCAAATTGAATACAAAATAAATTATTTAAATAATAAAGTTAATGGAAAAATTAGAAATGGGTTAACCCTAAAATAAGGAAAGTGGGTTAAGATGGTTAAAAGGTAACCCCTTGAGGAAGCTACATGAAAGTATAAATAAGAGGCAAGACTCTCTTATTTCAATCACACTTGATCATATTGAATATTTACAGGTGACTAAGGTAACCAAAGGATATCTAATCTAAATTTCAGAGGGAAGGTGAAGTAAAGAAGGCCGAAATTCAAGGGAGGATAAATTCGTTTGATGATGCTTTCTAAGGTATGTTATTTACAGGTCATCTCACCATTTTCGCAATAATTTTTTTTCTAGAATGCTTCAGGCGGTGAAATTCGTATTCCATTGCAAAAACATATCCAAATAGTCGTGATACAAATTTCAGCTTGTGGGTCATTGTATTTTTTGAGTTACACATCGTGGAAAATAGGGTTTGTGGCTAGTCCTGAAACTAGTCTAAAACAGGTGTTTCGGGTAAAAATGTTATAACTTATTCATAATAGATCCAAATTCAGTAAGACAAAATGTATTGGTTATAGTACATTATTTAGTATTTTTTGTACAATTTTCAGATCAATACAATAAATATTCTGTGCGGGGCATTCTCTACAAGTTCGCTCTCTAGAATAAACCATAATTCATCAAGGTATGCCATTTTTGCTATAACTCTTTTTTTGAGAGGTTCCAAGTAGTGAAGTCTGGAGGAATTGCATTAAAAAAACTGAAGAACATTTTTTACTATTTTCATATCTTTATTCATTATAGGTACATAGTTATGATTATTTCAAGTTAGGGTTGTTGACTAATCCAAAACTAGTCATGTGAGACTAAAGTAAAGTTTGATGAAAATTCTAGTCTCTTGTTGTTAAAGTTAAGGAAGGTTTGAAAGTATGTGATACCACACACCAGGTCTATTACAGAGTTACAAATCATATTTGGATGATGAAATTGATGAGGGATTTTGGTTGAGGTACACGTTGGGTACATGGTTGAGACAAGTAGTTGATGAGTTGGCACATACATGAGGTGTATAGTTGATGATGTTGGTACATCTTGATGAGTCATAGTTGATGAGTATTTGATACATGATTGGTACATACTTGGTACATGGTTGGATGCACTTGTTAGTATTATTGTTGACACATGGTTTATGGATCATGTAGCATACTTGTATTGGTATATTATTAGAAGCACATATTGATCTTGGTGATGATTATAAGTTGTTATGTTATTCTTGGTTGATGCACATATTTGAGAGTTTTCTTGGTGATTGATCTTGGTGAGTAGATCTTATTTTGTTGGTAATATGGATGAGACAGGTTTTTGTGATAGGTTGTTTGGACAGGTTATTGTGACATGTTATTTATATAGGTTTGGTGCATGGTTAATGCACTTGTTCATGGTATAGGTTGAGGTATAGGTTGGTGCATGGTTGATGCACTTGTTTATGGTATAGGTTGATTATAGGTTGTTTGGTATAGGTTGGTGCATGGTTGATGCACTTTTTTATGGCACAGGTTGATTACAGGTTGAGGTACAAGTTGATGCACGGTTGATGCATGTTTTAGGTTATTGGTACAAGTTTTCTGGTGCAGGTTGATTGGTACAAGTTTACAGTAGTATATCTCACAGTGATAGTGTGATAGTGGTTCCATCATTCTAATTATACGTCAGGGAAGTTGGATGGGGAAAGGAAAGGTGGTTGTATCCACCTTCCAGTTGTAGTCAGAGAACATAGGGGGTTGTAGCCTCTTTCTAGTTGTAGCCAGAGAATTGGGGAGTTGGAGCTTCCTTCAAGTTGTATCCCGAGAAACTAGGTATTTGGAGCCTCCTTCCAGTTATAGCTGGAAAACAAAGGAAGTTGGTGATTCCAATGAATGTAATTCTTAAAGACATATAATAAAAAATATTATGTGGTTTTCTCCCGCTTTGGGTTTCCACGTAAAAACACTGGTATGTTATGTATGTGTATGATTTTGCATTTGTTCATTGCTTATTTACTTTGCAACTATTGGATGATAATTCTACATTGATATAACACTTACATATTGTGGTTAAAAAGGATTGAATTTCTCTATTATTGATTCACCCGCCCTCTCAGTAATCCAACAGATAATAACCAATATGTCCTCCCATACGGATAATAACCAAAATGGCCTCCTATACTAGGATAACAACCAACCAAGAAAAAATGGACTCCCGTACCAGTGATAATGGTACAAGTCATGAGGGCTCCCACACTAGTGATAATAACCTTCATTATAAAAATGAAACCAACTACAAAGTAATGAAATCAAATAAGGAATGTAGTACAATACTTACCTTAGTCTACAATCATGCTCAATCTTGATTTTGGTCCTCTTGATAAAGATGAGATAGAGAAGAAATCCTCGTCATTCTTGCTTGCATTCCTTGAATTTTCTTGAGGTGGCTAATCTTTCTTTCTTTGCACATTACTAGATGGAATTTTTCTCTCCTTGAATAATGTGCACTTATAACACACACTTCAAAAATCACATCAAGGATCATTCTTGGAACAAATTTCCAGAAAATTTTACTCAAGACTTCTTCAACCTTAGATTTGGAAATTTACTAATGTACTTCCTATAGCAAACCTGAATTTTGTACCCGGGGTAAATCTCAATCTTGGTCCTTAATTTTTCACTTGAAATATGCCTGAAATTTTTTCAAAAACGTATAAAAATTTTCACCTCAAGAAAGGTCTAATATTCACTTGAAATGCCTCTAAGAAACTCTCACAGAACAGTTTTGAAACTTGCCTCAATATCCTTTGAAACTCGGTTAAGATGCACCTGTAGCACACACTGAAAGAAGGCTTAAGAAAATGTTGAAACAAACTTCAGACTTAGCTCGAAATGACCTCGGTTGAGCACCAAATAGAACCTTAAATATGTCGAGTTGTATCTTCCTCTATGACTTTCAAAATTGCTGAAACGCACACTAAAAAATGCAGTAAAACTCAGCCTTATCCTCCTGTGATCTTCCTTGAGAATGGTCTTATATTTTCCTCACACTTGGATATGAAACTTGCTCAAGAAAAGATCTTAGGCATGCACATATTTACTCTGGAATTTGTGCCTAAGAAAATGCCTCAGGAAGCTCGCTGGAACAGGCTTAAATATACCTCAAAAATTTGCCTTAAAATCAACACTCAATATAGGTCTGGAACTCGGCCTGACTAGATCAGAATTTTGGTATTCAAAATAGGTACATATCAGATATTTTCTGCCACATAAAAGTGCCTTTTCCACTACCTCGGAATAGGCCTAACTTTCCTCAAAAGTTCGTTGCCTTAGAAAACTTGCCTTGCATCTTCAGAAAATTCGTCTTTTAATGATCTAAAAGTTTTTCACTTAACTGCCTCAAACTTTGTCTAAAATTTGCTCCAGAAGTCTATTGTCACATCCCAATAATTTGTTGTTCTAGTCCTTTAGAATATCCCTCAGAATCTACCTTGACACTTGCCCAAAAGTGTCCCAAAAGGTTGTTGTAACAACTATTTAAGGGTTGTCCAAATATTCCCTGAAAATCCTATTGTTGCAGCCCCTAAGGGTCTATTGTTAGACTGGTTGGTATAGCCCTAATAGCAGCCCTCAACTCTACTGCTAGGGTGGATGTAACAACCCCCCAACTTTCTTAGAAAACTGCTACCTCTATTCTCCTTGGTTTCCTACTACCACACCAACTTTTGGCTACCTATCCCAGTAGACCAAGCCTTCCAAGGTCTTGTGGAAGACTCAACTAGCAGTTTGAACCTCTAAGACAAATGCAACACTCTGCTACTTCCCTTTACAACTAGGTCGAGCCCTCCAAATAGTCCCAGCACACCTGTAGTATCCTTTCCTTGTTGTAGATTCTCTCAATCAAGCCTCGACTCAGGCTAATAAACCTATGTCTAGCCTCAAGCTTGACCACAGAATTAAGGGGAGGGTCTAGCCTCTTTCCTTACATTAGTGGTGGGATCTATCTGCCTTTAGATGTTCATTTTTTTTTGTGCAAAGGGTCTTCTTCAAGTATTTCTCTAATACCATGTTAAGTTTTCACTATGCTAGTTCAGGTTCATGCATTTTAATTTCAATTTTTCTTAGCATTATATGAACCATAAACATTGTAGCAACAATACATTATCTACAGTAAACCAAGATCACAAGAAGAATAACCATGCACAAAAGACACCAAAAATATCCTAGGAAAACCCTTCTAAATCAAGGGAAAAACCCAAAAATCCTTTGTTATACTGCCAAGAGAAGATCCATCATTCCACCACCAAAACTACCACACATGAGGGTGTTGTAATTCTCATAATTTCAGACCACAAATTCTGAAATCATGACATGACACAATGAAGTGTGTTTCCTCAATGGGGGTTCACATTTATTTATACAAAACTTATCACATCAAATGATGTGTCTATTGGCACAATAGGGACGACCTATACAACTTAATAATATAATAAATATAATTAATAATTACAATATTAATTATCTTTACATGATGGGGCCGACCTGCACCCTTTACAACATAATTTGGATTACAAGTAAATATTACTCTTAGACAATATAGAAAGGATCTCACATGTCCACTAGTGATCAACCACTAGGGACACATCCACCTGTGCTCAGCCACATGGACGTCCTACTCAACAGATATCTATCTCAACTGAGTCCATAGGAGAATAATCTGGAGTACCATCTCAAGACTAACTCAACTGAGTCCACAAGGCAGGAGACCACATATCATAACAACTCATTCCAGAGTTTGACGCACACCCATCACATGGGAACCTTCACCCCACACAGGGGTACACATCGTTTCATCACAATCTGGAGAGGAATGACACACCCATCTCATGGGTATCCTCACCCCACACATGGGTACACATCATCTCATCTCATTCTAGAGAGGAACGAAACACCCATCTCATGGGCTCTCTCACAGGTCAAGCCAACTCAGTCTCAGAGGAGAACGTGTCCTGGAGGATGTCTCATGAAGCTATAATCATCAACATGGACCGCACCTAAAAATATTCGTACTTCGGTTACACTTTTGGGCTCAGGCCAATTTACAATTACATAAATCTTGGAAGGATCAATTTTCAATTGTCCTCCTCCTACAATATGACCTAATTAGATAAGTGTAATCTTTCCAAATTCACATTTGGACAATTTTATTACAAATTTTCCCTTTGCAAAGTATATAATACTTGTTTTGCATGCCTTACATGTTCATCCCAAGTCCCACTAAATATAAGAATGTCATCTAAATATACAATTAAAAAATCATCTAGAAATGGCCTAAATGTTGGACAACTGAGAGGGGGGGGGGTGAATCAGTTGTTACCGTGCTTAAACAATTATGCTTCTTTTAAATTCTTTGCTGAGACACCAAATGATGATCACAATAATGCAAGGAAATAAACAATGGGATATTCAGCATCAGTCACATATATGAGAAACACAGAGACAGATATTTCCTGAGGAAACCCATACAGGGTAAAAACCCTTTTTTCTTTATATGATAAGTAATGGTTACAATCTTTACAATATCATACATATGAGCACCAACTCATAATGAGGATACAACCTCTGTTTAGAAATATGCAACTTGCTGAGAGCACCAACTCTCTGTTTTCTCTAGCACCAACTAGAAGGAAGCACCAACTCCCTGAGTGTTTCCAGCACCAACTGGATGGAAGCACCAACTTCCAATCATACAGGCACCAGCCTATAAAATAGAGAACAAGAGTTCTCCCTTACACCACCCTGCCACCCTGGTTTCTCTGGATGCAACCAGGTGGAAGATACAACTCCCTGTGTTCAAGCACCCACTTGAACCTCTGAGGACAACAGTCCTCCTGAGAACCTCCCAACCACCCTGAAATATAAATCTTTGCTTCTGAAACTTATTACAATGATATAATGTTCAACAATGGCTTACCCGACTTATCATTGTTCTGCTGCATTTCGTTGCTCTATCTGCCTCGTTTCCTTTCTGCTCACATCCCTTGCACTGTCTGGTCTTCTGTTGTTTATGCTCTGTGCACCGTATCCACTCTCTGCACAGTTCCTCTTCTGTGTTATTCAGTTGTTGCACCCCTCTTCTTCTTCACACCTGAATCACCTTTACCAACAACACTCACAACGACCTCCAACAGCAACAACAACCCCATCTCTTCTCTGTACCGTGTATGTATAGCTTTTGTGCACCTTGTGCATGCAATGTTCCTCATGCCTCTACATGCATACTCTCTATCGTTATCCTCCACCTCTTGAGTGCTCTATCTGATCATCATCATGACTCCTCAGCTTCTCTAGTTTTTTTCCCTGCGTGTCCAGTATCACTGGGTGTTATTCTGAGATTCCTCAGCCTCTCTTGCAGTTGAGACTCTTTGTCTTCTCTGTGATAGTCAAGCTCACCTTCTCTGTTTCAGTTACGATCTCAATCCCATCCAGCTGTCAATCGCCTCCATGAGTCATCTTCATTCCACTGGCAGATTCCATGTGACTCTTCTGCTACTCTGGAAATCACACCGAAGTCTCTTCGCATCCTCTGGTAGAACCCATCAATCGTTACTGGCATTTTTACTGTGTCGTGCAACAGTAGCCCTCCGATCTTGTTCAAATTTACCTACACCATTGGATTAACTCTGAAGGGTATTGTCGTTATTTGCCCGTTTCGCACTTTCGCTGTGAACTTATGATCTTCATCAACCCTGATCGACGGTTCATGATATTGATGAATCAATGGTCCTGATATTCTCGCAATCTCGCATCTCGCGATTTCTGTGATGGAGGTTCTCGTCACTCCAAGTCGCGATAGGCGAGGCTCCGAGATGGAGCTCAGATCAACAGTCCACGTTCTTGGTGTATTGACGGTTAGGATCATTTCATGACCTCGTATCTTGCTGATCCTAAGATGGAGATGTTCGTCACTCCAAGTCGCGATAGGCGAGACTCTGAGATGGAGCTCATATCAATGGTCCACGTTCTTGGTGTATTGACGGTCAAGATCATTTCGTGACCTCGTATCTCACTGATCCTAAGATGGATATGTTCATCACTCCAAGTCGCGATAGGTGAGACTCCGAGATGGAGCTCAGATCAATGGTCCACGTTCTTGGTGTATTGACGATCAGGATCATTTCGTGACCTTGTATCTCTCTGATCCTAAGATGGAGATGTTCGTCACTCCAAGTCATGATAGGAGACACTCCAAGATGGAACTTTATGGTGCTCTGATCTTTTTCCATGCATCCTCTTGATCCAGCGGTCCTTGATTAAATCGTGATCTCACATCTCGTTGTTCCTTTGACTTTCCAGTCAGCGACATGACGATCTATCGCCACGTGTGATCCCCCGTGCAGATCCAATGGTCCTCTTGTGATCCGGATCCGACGGCTGTTCTTCTCTCGCTACCTCACGACCTCGCGACTTGGAGTACCCAATGCTTGGACTCTCAACCTGCGAACTCCCGAGTTCACGAGATCTCTCGATCTCTCGCCACCTGTCCCCTCAGATGGACGGCTATAAATCTCTCGCCACTTTTTTGCCTCACATCCTCGCACCTCGCGACTTTGAACACCCAATACTTGGGCCTTTATCCTGCAAACCCCCGAGTTCATGAGATCTCTCTGATCTCTGCCACGCGTCCTCCCTAGATGGATGGTCCTGATATTCTCGCCACTTCGTTGCCTCGTGACCTCGTGCCTCGCGACCTTTAACACCAAATCCTCAGCTCTTCCACTCACGAGCTTTCGAGTTCGCTTAGATCTAACGCCTAATATATATCCTTCTCTTCAGCGCGCGCTCTCCTTGTTTTTATTCATATATGACGACCCTCATGCTGTCAGGATTTTTTTATGGGATCCAACGATCAGCGACGCTTCTCCTCCAAGTTTACACATCCTTCTTACTTGGAAGAATTTCGACTCTGCACTCATTCCTCCTGAGCCTGCGTTGTTCCTGTTTGTCCATCGATACCCATTCTGATCCTGCCATCTTCACTGTTGTACTTTCCATCAATGACAAGCATTACGCTATCTGTTAAACATTTGCCAACAATCTCCCCCTTTGGCATTGATGGCAACTAAGGCACCTGAATTATTTTCTCCCCCTTTGACATCAATGTCAAAGAAGAGACATGCTCCCCCTGAGCTATTGTAGTAAATTTCGGAGGTATTAGATAATCAAACAATACAAATCTCCCCCTAACAAGATGGACTCTTTTAGGTATGAAACGAAATGACACCCATATTCTGTCTGAGATATTCAAACGGTGTCTTGGCGAGGGGCTTAGTAAAGATGTCTGCAATTTGTTCTGTAGTGGGAATGTAATGGACCTGAACAATCTTATTGGTGACCTGCTCTCTCATAAAATGATATTTTATGGGAATATATTTCGTCTTGGAGTGGAAGATAGGATTTTTAGACACACTAATTGCACTTGTGTTATGACAATGAATTGGGATCGGTACAGTATATTTTACCTCTAAGTCTGCAAGTGTCTGAATCATCCATAATACCTGTGTTCAACAGGTAGCAACAGCAATGTACTTTGCCTCTGTGGTTGATAGAGATATGGAACCTTTCTTTTTACTAAGCCAGGCTACTAAGGAGTTACCCAAGAAGAACGCTCCTCCACTGGTGCTTTTTCTCTCATCAACATAATTTTCCCAATCTGCATCTGAATAAGCAGTCAACTGAAGATTTTGATTTCTAGGATACCACAGACCATAAGTCATTGTTTCTTTTAAGTACCTGAATATCCTTTTCACATCTTGCAAATGACTCTGTTTAGGAGCAACCTGATATCTTCCTACCATTCCTACAACATGCATTATGTCTGGGAGAGATGCTGTGATGTACAACAGGCTTCCTATCATTGATCGATATGAGCTTTGATCAACATCAGGTGAATCATCATCCTTGCTTAATTTACATCCAACTACCATAGGTGTACCCACAGGTTTACAATCTTCCATTTGAAACCTTTTCAGCATTTCTCTTAAATATTTTCCTTGAGAAATGAAGATCCCATCAGATCTCTGAGTAATTTGCAGACCAAGGAAAAATGATAGTTCTCCTATCATAAACATTTCAAATTCAGACTCCATGGCAGAAGAAAACCATTGTACCAGTGAGTCCTTATTACATCCAAAGATGATGTCATATACATAGACCAGTACGATGAGCAACTCATTATCCTCTTTCTTAATATACAGATTGTTGTCAGTTGTTCCTCTATTGAACCCTTTGTCTTTGAGATACGTATCTAGTCTGTGATACCAGGCTTGAGGGGCTTGTTTTAAACCATATAAATCTTTCTTCAACTTGCATACTAAGTCAGGGTTATCAGACAATTTGAAACCCTCTGGCTGTTCCATATATACTTATTCACTTAAATCTCCATTGAGAAAGGCTGACTTGACATCCATTTGGTATACTTTAAACCTTTTATGACAAGCATAGGCAAGAAACATTCTTATAGCTTCTAATCTTGCTACGGGCACAAATGTTTC
>ML779606.1:749786-762373 GCA_009831015.1 Picea engelmannii | reverse complement strand
CTTAACGCATCATAATGAAGGAAAAAGTTTTATCATCATAAAAATCCATATCACTTGCGAGCAAGTGTCCTCAAAGAATAAGTTTGGTAAGTGCGCCAGAGCGGGATGTTACAAAATAAAGGTAAATACCTTTATCGACGTTTTTCCTTGCTCGATCCAGGCTGATCTTGATCTCCAAGTTATTTAGAGGGTCCTGCAATACAATGAGAAAAAACAACGAAACATACTTCCTACTCTACCATGATTAGCTTCATAATAGATCTATCAAAAGAAGTAAGTTCATGAAACATACACAAACTTAAAGGAAATAGGCCAAGCACACACACACACACACACACACACACATATATATATATGTTAATGAAAACAAAGAAAAGTGCTTACAACCATAGATGTAGATGCAGCAGCTTCACCAAGCTCTCTTTGTTCATTCCCTTTCTCAAATAATCCACCATCAAAATGAATTTTCTTTACTGGTTATCTCCCTTATGAGATCATAAGTTTGATGCCTCTAAACTGCCATATGCTTTTACCATGAGAAGGCCTCCTTATATAAGCTTACAGAGACCCAACCACCTTACAGATTCTTGGGATGGGTTGATGATATTTCGCCTTTAGTTGTGGATCCTCCCTAAGATCCATCCTTGACCTCAGATTCAAATCCATTTCATTTCCAATATAAGGGGGATCTTCCCCTAATTTTATCAACAACATAACAATCCCCTCAAATAGGCTAGTGCTCCGCCAAAATGGTACACAGAGCGTTGCAACACTCCCCCAAAGAGGGTTAGGAAGTGATGGTGGTCCCTGACAATGGGTAAGGGAGTGTTTCCCAAAATGTCCTCAAAAATTCCTGGTGATCCCCTAGAAGGGTGTCTAGAGTTCTACAATGCTCCCCCAAACGAGGTCAGGGAGTGCTAACACTCCCTGATAATGGGTAGGGGAGCGTTGCCTTCCAAAATTCATTTTTAAGTGATTTTTTCCATGGAAAATGATTTTTATTCCTCATCATATGATTTATCCTTCTTAAACCATTCTTTGAGGGTGTCTCAAGTGTCCTTGTGATGTTGTTCGAGACACGACATGGGAAAGATGACTGTATGATGTCTACGACACTTGCGACACTTATGGCTAAAAAAAGAAACTTGTAATGACGACAATAGGTCATCATTGAAGTGAGTAATTTTGATGTGTAAAATATTTCCCCCAAAATTATGAAGTTAGAAGATGGAAACGAATGACTGAAGTACTTTGTAGACTTTTTCGAGCAAGGGTATGGACTCAGAGAACTTGGTGAAGTTGCTACATCTACATCTATGGTTGTAAGAACTTTGATTTGTTTTCATTAATATATATATGTTCTTGGCCTGTTTCCTTTAAGTTTGTGTATGTTTCATGAACTTGTTTCTTTTTATAGATATATTATGAAGCTAATCATGGTAGATTACTAAGTATGTTCCGTTGTTGTTGCTCATTATATTGCAGGACCTTTTGAAGAACTTGGAGATCAAGATCAACCTGGATCGAGCAAGGAAAAACATCGGTAAAGGTATTTACCTTTATTTATTCTTCTTCCTTGAATATTTTATCTTCATGAAAAGGAATTTCCATGTCCACTTTAGCACCTTTTTGTCTTGGTTATAGGGGTTTAGTATCCAAGAGGAAATCCACTTGTTCGCAGAGGGATTCTCCTGTAATAGAAATTGGTGAATCCACTGTGGAAGGAACTCCTATTTGTATTTCCTTGGGTTTTCCCTACCCTTTTACCACCTTTCAGATCACTTTTACTAGTTTTTCATCATCCATTTGCCTTCTCCTACCTTCACTAGTAATTTAACTAATTTTTGTGCATTTTGGGTGAGTTTTTCTTCTTTTTTTGGCTCTTTTTTTGAGTTTCAGGGAAGATCAATGCCCCCCTGTAGGCCATACCAGACCGCCAACACTCCCCTACAATGTCTTAGGGAGCATTGAAACACTCTGTGCACCCTTCTGGGGGAGCGCTAGTCTCTTTTCTGAGAGTTTTTGCCTTCTTTTTCTCAGTCTTTTGCAGCCTATTTTGCAGAGCTCTTTACCCAGAGTCTGTGGTTGGTTTGTGAATTTGTTCGAATTGGTTTTTGATGGTTTTTTATGCTTATCGCTCCCTATTTTATTTATTGGAGCTTGAAACCCTTTTCAAAAATTTGAAATTTCCCTTTCTAGTTGCTTGTTTTGTTGGGACAATTTGAGTGATTTTTCTTTCTCTCTATCTTTTCTTGGATTCTTCTCTGCATCTTCTTGTGCTCAATGAATGTTTGTTAGTTTTTGAATCCTTGATTGAGTTCTTTTTTAGGAAACGTTTCTACTTGTTTTCTTTTAGTTCTCATTTCTTTGAGTGCATGCTTTGTTTGAAACCTTTGTCGCTTCGTGTCTTTTGCATCTGCATAGGACTCTTTCTCCCGATTGAAAGTAGTGGAGCATTGAAGGTTTTGTATTTACTTTATGTATACATCATATTCAAAAAAAGAAGATAAATGCATTCTTGGTTTTGGGTAGTGAAACTAGCTTGCATTTGAAGTAGAGAAATTACATGTGTTTTGGCATTTTGGGACATTGTGCATCTGGAATGATGAATGTTTTCTCCTTCTCGTAGCATAGCTTTCATCGAAATGAAAATATTTCATATTCATCTCTTTGCATAAATTTTGAGTCCTTAAAAACACCATATTTTCCACACCATTTTCCTTTTGAGAAACAACAACCTTAGAAATCAAGCACTAAACTAAAATTGATTAGACATTTTTACATTTTCTGGTAGCAAACCTACATTAGATTAGTTGTAGGGATTTGGAATAGGGGTGAAAGATAACTTTCCAAAGCTAAAAACAAACATAGGATCTTGTGTTAGGGAGCAGTTAAATCCAATTGCTACATTTTGTCCTAGGAAGCCCTTCTCACACAAGGGTCAAACCTGAGGTCACATTGAGAATAGCAGAGTTACTCACCCTGCTTTGTTGGTCTTGGTGTATAGATTGCACGTATTATGGGGGTCGCTTGAAGGTATACCCACAGTGATGAGTGGAAGCCTTTCAAGTTGATTTTGGGCTAGACACCCTGCCCTTGCACGTGGATCGGACTGTCGATTGTTTCCCCAGGCATCATTGTTGTAGTTGGTAACCTTAGTGGCCTATCTCTTTAGGGTTTTTACACAAGGTGACTGTGGAGGGGCAAGTCTTCACGGTACCTTGAATCAACATTGGCCAAAATCACTTGGGCTCCTTGGAGGGTATACCCACGATTATGTGTGGGATCTTGCACCAGGGTGTAATTCTATTAATTAGGTCGTCAACATAACTTTTCCACCCACTCTATCCCAACCCCTTCTTACTTTGTTCCCACGACGTTGGATTTCATCACCAACTAGTGTGCTCATTGTGAGAAGGTTTTGTTTTCTTTCTTGCTTACTAGAGTTTTAGCGTGTGCTATTTGTTCTCCCTAGCAGAATCTAGGTTGGCTCTTTATTTTTATGGTGATAGTTCCCAGAATGACCAATGAAGGAACCCCTTTTCCAGGGGAACCCTTTGTTTGGTCCTCCTTACATTGCTACTTTGAGCCTTCCAGGTCTCAAAATTGGGTTACCAGTATGGTTTTTTTCCACTATGGTGATATTGAATGAAGGTTCTTTATATGTAAGCACACCACCCACACATCAACCTCATGTCGACCTTTCTCCTTCTTCGCATGTCAGGTCTCCTTCCATTTCTCCTTCTTCACCTAGTAAGAGCCCTAAAGTGAGTATCCAAGTTGATAAGAACAAGAAGAAACAGAAAGAGAAGAAGAAGAACCAGAAAGGAACCAAGACTCCAATTGCATCAGATGTTGGATCCAAACAACCATCTATTGTTAATTGTACTAGGATTGTTGATGAGGTCGACAAGATTAAAATGAAGAATCTGAAACCCAAATTCCCTTGCAGTATTTGTAAGGGTGAACAATTTTTGAGGGATTGCCCTAGTCTTCCCAAGGTCTTAGAAATTTGGTCCTCCATGTCATCAGCCCCTACTGGACATGTTGGTGATGCCCCGTCAACTACTGACGTTAAGGTTGGTAAGAAGAAGAAAACTATCAAATTTACGTGTATGTTATGTGAAGGTGATCATTATTCTCACCTTTGTCCTCGTATGAATGAGGATTATTTTCTTTTGGAAAATATTCAATGTCCATCTGGTTATCGTAAGATTCCCCCCAACCCATCGTTAGTTGATGGAATGTTCAATCTAGTTCCATCCCCAGTCAATCCGGTTGATCAGGTGGTCAATATAGTTTCATCCTTGGTTGAACCACTAACCAAAGTAGTTGATACAGTTCCATCATCGATCAGCCTTAATTTTCATCCGAAAAGTGAAACCTAAGTGACTGATACATTCCCATTATTGGTCAGTCCCACACTTCATCTAAAGAGTGCCAATGTGGTCAATCGCACTCCTCCTCTGATGAGTGCCAAAGTGGTTGCTCTGATCCCTTCATCGGTCAATTCGATTGATCATGTCGTCAATCTGGTCACATACTTAGTTGAACCAATTGGCAAAGTGGTTGATCTGATCCCATATTCAGTCGATCCCACTCTCCTGTTAGAGAGTGAAACCCAAGAGGTTGATCTGTTTCCACCTGTCGACCTTATTCTCCCCTTGGATAATGAAACGCAAGTGGTTGATTTGATGTCATTATCAATCGATCCTACTCTCCCCTAGAGAGTAAACCCGATTTTGCCCACATTTTTCTCATTGATACAAAATCTACTGTGTTGGGGGGCATTCCTCCCTCTCCTATGAAACCCCCTCAAAGTAATGAGGCCATTCTTTTTTATTGGGGTGTGCTAACTAGACCTCATCTTCCCTCTCAAATTCCTTTCAATATTACAGTACAGGTTTGTGGTCGGGACATTCCTCATGTGTTGATAGATGAAGGTTCGCCCATTAATATTTTGTCCTCTATTGCTTGGAAATATTTAGGTTATCCTCAGCTTGTGCCAGTTACCTAGACTTTCTTTTATTTTAACAGAAGAACTAGTCACCCTTTAGGATCCTTCCCTAGTTTCCCTTAACTTTGGGAGGGAAAACTGTCTTTATTGATGTTATGGTAGTCCACGACCCCTTGGATTTTATTTACTCCTTGGGAGAGATTATGTCTATGCCATGAAAGCTATTGTGTCCACTCTTCATGTGATATCTTTCCCACATGATGGAAGAATGGTGACTATTGATAAACTTTCATGCTTTGGTTCTGACTTGATTACCAACCCAATGACCTCCCTAAACGGGTCTTATATGCAGTCGGTGTCACCCCTGCCACAACTCAATTATGTGGCGTTGTCTCCCATGACTTCAAATTCCGATGAATTGTATCCGGTAGTTGACATGGTGATCTCTTCGGTAGGGATATTGGAGCTTGATCTCCTTACCCCTGTCACGACCCTTGACATGTGTTCCTTCCAGAGAATTCTTCTTCCATCCAATGAAGATCTATTGGAAGCCATGACTGAGTTTTGTCCCTTGGCATGGTGTCCTTCTAGAGAGTTATCTTCTTGGAAGCCACGATCAAGAAGAGTTCACTAGCATAGTTTCTCCTCTCTATGGAAATCTTGTTAAAAAATGAAACAGAACTTTGGGGATTGAACTCAGATCCTTGAGCATAGTTCTTTTCTTGGGTCAATCTCATTAAAAAATGAAACAATTACCTCTCCTATTAGGTTGAGTATTTCACTAGATCTCATATATGTCGAGTCGATTCTTTCATTAGGTCTCGTATTTGAACCTTCATTTCATCCAGCTATATCATTTTTCTCCATCTAGTACAAAAATTGGTGGCAACCTCAAAGTCGATGAATGAATTGAAGCTTAGGGGGAATGTCTCCAACCTTTGATGATCATTCTGGAGTTAATCCACTAGATTTCTATAAATTCTAACCTTGTACAATGTCTACTGTAAACATATATTTAGAAAAGAACAAAAAAGATACAATGGCAAATACAAACATTACACAGAGATTTTTCCCCTGGAAACCCAAACCGGGAAAACCAACATATATTATATTCATTCATTCTGTTACGTTTTTTACAATACAATATACATATAGGAGCCAGCAGCATCCAAAACCCTAACCCAATGACCCGGATTAGTCCAAAACCCTAATTCCTTAACCGAAAATAGAAAACCATCGACAAAAACCATGTGCCGAAAAAACCACCTAAATACATGACACGTTTCTCGAGGTAGAAAAAAAAATTCTAGGGGCGTGCAAAGAATATAACACATACCCAACATTCTCCCACTTATTGTTTTCTTTGCATACAGGGGCTTACAGGGTTACATAGTCAAAAATCCAGGGTAGCAATGCCCATGGATCCTCTACACCAAGAGAACTTCTCAATGCTCACAGATTTTGTTAATGAGTTTGCAACATTCTTCAAAGTGTCCACCTTCATCAGTAATACTTTATTTTCTTCAATCATGTCTCTCACAAAGTGATATTGAACATCAATGTGCTTTGTCTTTGAATGATAAGCAGGGTTCTTTGCCAGAAAAATTGCACTTTGACTGTCACACTCTATCCTTATAGCTTGTTGTACCAACCCAATACCTGAACACAATATTTGTAACCATACTAATTCCTTACTTGCATGAGTGGCTGCCATGTATTCAGATTCTACAGTTGAAAGTGCCACTACAGCCTGATTTTTTCTCATCCAACTTATTTCTCCTCCAAACAGGTTAAACACATACCCTCTTGTAGATATCCTACGATCCAAATCTCCAGCCCAGTCTGCATCCACAAAGCCATGTATAGCGACCACTTTATCCAATCTCGGTCTTCCTTCATAGCACAATCCATAGCTAGCAGTGCCACGCAAATATTTGAAAACCCTTTTTACTATTTTCCAATGCTCCTTCCCTGGTTTTGACATATACATGCTCAAAACTCCCACTGCATGTGAAATGTCTGGTCTAGTACATACCATTGCATACATCAAACTGCCAACTGCACTCACATATGGAACATGAGACATGTCCTCCTCTTCTTCATATGCCTTGGGAAACTAATATGCAGATAACTTTACACCAACAGGAATATGAACCTTGAATGGTTTACATTCCTTCATATTAAACCTCTACAATATTGTCTCAACATATTTTCTCTGATTTAACCAGAGTTTCCTCTTTTTTATATCTCTTTTAATTTCCATGCCCAAAATGAAATTTGAAGCACCAAGATCCTTCATGTTGAATTTAGAGGACAACCGAGTTTTTACATCTTGGATAATCTCGTTGTTATTTCCTATCAGCAACATGTCGTCCACATACAAGACCAAATAAATCAAATGATCACCAATTAATTTAGAATACACACAATGATCCTCTTTGTTTCTTGTGAAGCCAAGTCCCAACATATAAGTATCAAATTTTTGATACCACATCCTTGGTGATTGTTTTAAACCATATAAGGACTTTTTCAGCTTGCATACTAGCTCCTTCTTTCCTTTCACAGCATAACCTTCTGGTTGCTTCATAAAGATTTTTTCTTCCAGATCCCCATGCAGGAATGTTGTGTTCACATCCATCTGTTCTACTTCAAAATCAAATGCAACAACAATAGATAAGAAAAATATTATAGAGGTTAACTTGGCAACAAGAGAAAAAATCTCACCAAAATCAATTCCCTCAACCTGGGAATAAGCCTTTACTACTAACCGAGCTTTGTATTTCTCCACTTTTCCTTCTGCATTCAAATTATTTTTAAATACCCATTTGCTACCAATGGGATTTCTTCCAATTGGAAACTCCACTAGATCCCAAACCTCATTCTTATCCAAAGATGTCATTCCTTCTTTCATGGCCCTTTTCCAGAGATTTCCATCCTCTGAATCCACTGCTTCCATGATAGTTCTAGGATCATCATCAGTAATAGACAAAGCAAAATTTGAATGAAAATCAGATAGACTATACCTTTCCGGTATCCTTCTTTCTCGATCTGATCTCCTCAATACTGGAGTGTGAGGATCTTCTTCTTATTATTCATGTTCTTTTGTAGAATCTTCTTCATCATCCTTTAAATCAAACTCTATCTTCTCTGGTTCTTCCTTACTTGGTAGCACTTCTTGTTTAACAACATCTTTCATTTCTCTAAATACCACATCTCAGCTATACACTACCTTCGTAGTTTATGGGTTCCAAAGATTATAACCTTTGAGACCATCTTTATATCCAATAAAGATACATTTCCATCCTTCTTATCTAGCTTACTCCTATTTTCCTTTGGAACATGAACATATGCATCGCATCCAAATACCTTACGATGTGTGAAAGAAGGTTCCTTACCAGTCCATACCTCTTGTGGAGTCTTGTCACCCAATGCTGATGAGGGTGATCTGTTGACCAGATAACATGCAGTACCCACTGCCTCTACCCAAAATTCTTGCCCTAACCCAACACCACTGAGCATGCACCTTGATTCTTCCATCAACGTCCTGTTCATCCTTTCTGCAACTCCATTCTAATGAGGTGTATATGGAGTAGTCTTCTTCCTTGCTATACTGCACTTCTTACAGAATTCTTCAAATTCATTCCCGCAAAACTCTCTGCCATTATCTGTTCTCAGTACCTTAATTCTTATCTCTGTTTGATTCTCAACAAGAGCCTTAAAATATTTAAACCTATCAAAGACTTCATATTTCTTCCTGAGGAAATATATCCAAGTTTTCCTCAAGAAGTCATACATAAATGAGACATAGTACATAGATTTTCCCAATGATGGGACTGACACGGGTCCAAAAACATCATTGTGAACTAGTTGTAAAATTCCTTCTTCCCTCGTTTCACCAGAGGGGAATCTTACCTGATTCTTCTTCCCATATAAACAATGTTCACAGAAATCAAAATCCAGAGAGCAGTTAGACATACCTTCAACCATACCTTTACCATGTAGTAGTTGAAGACCCTTCTCTCCAATATGCCCCAGTCTTTAATACCACAACATAACCTTTTCTCCAGAGACTGTAGGAGTTATTTCTTCTTCAACTCCAATATCAGGAAAAATGGAGCTATTACACCCATCACTAATAGTGCTTCCTAGCAGCTTATATAGAGTTCCAAACCAAACTCCCTTCATCAAAACCATTGATCCTCGAACCATCCTGCAAGTTCTCTTTTCAAAAATTGTTTTTACCCCTACATCTTCCATTTTTCTTACAGAAATCAATTTTTTGGCCATACCTGGGACGTGTATAACACTAGGCAGTGTTCTAATCCTTCCATCTATGAGTCTCAACTTGTCCCTTCCTGTTCCTATGATTATGGTTGTCGAATCATTACCTAAGAAAACATTACCTCCATCATACTTTTCATATTCACAGAACCACTCCTTGTGGGGATTCATATGAAAGAATGCACCAGAGTCAATCAACCATGCCTCATGATCGACATGTGTGCTTGAATAGGCCAAGTACACATCCCCTCCTTCTTCCTTGGAGGTATTTTTTTATGTAGAAGAATATTCTTCAAATCCCTTCTTTTTCTCAACTTTGGATCTACACTGCTTCTTGTAGTGCCCTTCTTTTCCACACCTCCAACATACCCTTACAAACTTTCCAGGAGATTTAGATCTACCCTTAGACTTAGATCTCCCACTTGAGAAATTAGATCTATTTCTTTCCTGGGAACGTCCTCTTGCAAATAATGCATCTATGCTATGTCCTTCCATATTATTTCGTCTCATCTCCTCTGACAACAAGGATGAGACCACTTGTTCAAACTTCAAAGAAGTTGTATTACTACCTATGGCCACAGCTAGACTATCCCACGAGTCTGGTAAAGAACACAACAAACTGATACATTTATCTTCATATGAAATTTAAATCTCAATAGATATTAAATGACTTACCACAGTATTGAAGGCATTCAAATGCTCTGCCACTGAGTCTCCATCTCTCATCCTCAAGTTATACAACTTGTTTCTCAGGAATAATTTATTTACCAGGGACTTAGACTAATACAACTTCCCAAACTTTTCCCATAAATCCTTGGCTGTAGCTTCCTCTGACACATTCAGTAATACTGAATCGGAGAGACACAATCGGATTGTGCTCTTTGCCTTCTGATCCATCTTTTTACAGTCATCTGTAGAATTTCTTGTAGGTGCATTACCTGGATCTACCGCGATCCACTGATCTCCTTCCACAAAAATATCTTCCATATTGAGCTTCCACAACTCAAATATTTTCCCATTAAACTTCTTGATCTCCATATTCGAATTGCTTGCCATTTCTTTTCACCTGAAAAACAATACCGCAGATCTCCCACTGTAATAAGGATTATCACAATCTCGAGCCAAACCCTTGACCACAAAGGCATCCCCTGAAGACAATAAAGCTATGATACCAAATGTAAATTCTAACCTTGTACAATGTCTATTGTAAACAAATATTCAAAAAATAAAAGAAAAGATACAATGGCAAATACAAACATTACATAGAGATTTTTCCCCTGGAAACCCAAACTGGGAAAACCAACATATATTATATTCATTCATTGTGTTACATTGTTTACAATACAATGTACATATAGGAGCCAAAGACATCCAAAACCCTAACCTAATGAATTTTATTAGTCCAAAACCCTAATTCCTTAACCGAAAATAGAAAACCATTGGCAAAAACCACCTAAATACATGACACGTTTCTCGAGGTAGGTGTCACATTTCCCGAGGCAGAAGCAAAGAATATAACACATACCAACACTTTCAAGCTGGGGGCAGAGTATCGAGATTAGTCTTTTTTATTTCTCATTCTCTCAAAAACATGAGAATGTAACCGAGTATAGTTTTATCACTTTTTCAGGCTCACATGGATATACGAAAAAGGAATCCCCTGAAGTCTTCTTTAAAGCTCTTTTCAGACTCTCTAAACATGAAAAGATTCATGGGTGATCTTGCTTCCTTTCACACTTGTTAAAAGGTTTGAAAGGGAGTCTTTGGAGTGGTATTTTATCTCTTTTTCATCCTCACGAGACTAAAATTATGAAAAAGGACAACCCTGCAGTCATCTTTAAGTTCTTTTTAGACTCTCTAAACATGAAAAATCGTTGAGTTTACCTTCTTTGGACTCGTTAAACAATCATACATTGAAGGGACCATATGGGACTGAACCCTTACTTATTCTAGTTCATTAAACAAAGGAAGAGGGACTTACTGAAGGTGAGTTATATCGAGCATGTGTTACCCTCCTCGAGCTAGTTAAATAAAAAAGAGGTACTCGTCTATCTGTATGGGGGAAAAAATTGAAGGAAGCAACCCAAGCAGTTTTTGAGAACATTACCAGTCACTCTTATGGTCGCACTTGAACACGACACTTTGTCTTTGCACACATTTAAATATGTTGAACCTATGCACTGAACCAATACTATGAGCTTCTTTACTCCTTTGGGTCACCCGACAGAAGTCACAGTTTCCACTGCATCATCATGTTTTGGTCCATGTCATGTTTTTGTTGTCGTGCCTTAATGTTCAAGGGAAGTATCTCCCTCGAGAGTCAACCGTCACAAATTTCCTGTTTCAATACATGTGTCGGTCCATGTTCATTTGATCCACCAAATTATATCTCTCTGTCTATTTCGTGTCATTGATGGGGGATACATCAAGGACCTCCTTCGACAAGTCTGTTCCTTTCGACTTCAACACATTATCTGGGAACTAGACCTAGAAACCAGTTAGTACCTTGGGACCTACATGCCTCAATGGAAGGCCTCCTCACGTCCAACAATGGGTTTACATAATTTACCTCTAATCGGATGATTCCATGGATGTTCGACTTCAACTCATCCATTCACGTTCATTGGAATGTACTAGATTACCTTGGGAATCATTGACATCGATGGTGATTTCCCTCGAACTTGTTAACGGTTTACCTCATTGACCAGTAATCAAGTGGTCTCTTCCATGTTCGACATCAGGATGTCTATTCACATGGTTACATTCATACTACATCGGGATCAGTAAGAAGACCCTCGGTTGAGTCATCACTCTTATATGTACTTTGCCCAGGTTGCGATGGAGTTTCTTTTGAACATTGACACATATACTATCACATAGATCTGCTTTGTATTGGTCATGGATATGTCTTGTCATCTCATAGATCCACTGTGTATTGTTCATGGCTACGATCAGTTCATGTCATAGGAGTATAGATTCACATTGTATTTTCAGTGGCTATACCTTTTTTTCAATATAATTATGGATCTGTAGTGTATTTTATGGCGGCCATACCTTGAAAGTATTTATCACTCAAGCATAGGTATGCCTGCCTTGGGTTTGAAACATGTCATAATATTTTTTTGATGGTTGTGTGCATCTTCTTCCAGGTTCTCTGAGTCCATACCCTTGCTTCAAAAAGTCTACAAAGTACTCCGGTCATCAGTTTCCATCTGACTAGTCCTATTGGCTAGTCTCAAGAAGGTGTTCCAGGTAAAACAATCATAACTTCTTCCTAGAGTATCCAAATTGAGTGGGACTGGTTGCATTGGATCGTGGACAGTATTTAGTATTTTGGGTGTGGGTTTCA
>ML779606.1:703239-731738 GCA_009831015.1 Picea engelmannii | reverse complement strand
CATTTCTTCACCTTCATCAAGAGTCCAAGTAGGATTTTCTAGAGGCTTAGTTGGTGTAGAAGTTCCCTTTTTGGGTGGCGTGTTGGCCAAGTATCACATTTGAACCTTGATTTTGAGGTGGTTCTGCGAGACAATATTTCTTCTATTGTATCTCCCAAGTTTCGGCCCTTATGGGTATGAAAATTTATTTTATGTAGTTCTCTGATATTTCTTCTCTGAAATGCCACAGGTCTGATCAAAATTGGATGTGCCAAGTGGATTTTATGATAACTTCCCCACAACTTGTTGATTTTTTGGCTTTCCAGGAGATCTCACTTGTATAGCATGCCCCACCCAAAATAATTGATATACAATTATGCAACTTGCACCAAAACTAATAAAGACTGTCCACGATCCAATGAAACCAATCCCACTCAATTTGGATACTCTAAGAACAAGTTATGATTGTTTTACCTGGAACACCTTCTTGAGACTAGTCAATAGGACTAGTCAGATACCCTATCTTACACAAGGTGTATCTACAAATTTAAGATGACCCAAAAGCTTAACATTTTACCATAGATATCTCTCTAATTTATGTAAATATCCCCTGGATTTCAGGGTTTGAAACATTACAAAAAAACATTTATAGCGAAAATTCTGCAATGACTCAGTTCAGGATGATTCCAGAACCCTATCTTGTACAGGTTGTATATCCGAAAGTATTAGGCCTCAAGAGATAAATTTTGAACCCAATGTACCTTGATCCATATAATAAATATCCTCCAATTTGTTCCTTCTGAAATATTGTAGAAACACAACTATAGCGAAAATGCCAAGGTGTCTCAGATGTAGCAGCGAAACCCCAAGACCTTGAGCTCTGAAACCATATGTTAGGAACCAAACATCAATATAGCATAGAAAAACCTCAGAAAATGTACTCAACGCCTTGAAAAAGAGATAATTTCAGATAATAAGCGTCTTCGAGGGGGAAACCTCCTTTTACCCCACTTAAATGTTCAAGTACAAGATGATTCAAAATGAAAATATCTCCTTGGTATATATAGGAGACTAGGAGGTATAATTACAACTAATGGCCTAAAGATGACATAAATAAAATAATAGTACTAATATAATATGCCCCAATTAAGGGGTAATGAGCCAATATTAGGGCTTAATAGAAGGCCTCTTGACCATTGCGAGCAATACATTTCCAAGTTGTCTATTTATCTCGTCGTGCCATGCACCAAAAACACTTTTGCTAATCATGAATTTGAGCCCGCAGAATTGTTGACTTTATACAGTGATCATTGTGCCATTTACTTCTATCCTATTACAGTGTCTAAGTTACTCCTTGACGTCGAATATTTCCAACCCCGAGCGTGTATTTCAGACGAGTTCAACACAACAGAGAGAGTTGTCGAAGAAGTTATGATCAACCTCATGACTAAACGAGTCATGTCGATGTCTACAGGTGTACAAGCATCATCGACGAGAGGACTGAAATCCTCTCCATCGAATTCTCATGGATCGGGGCCATCCCGACCATTAGTAGAGAAGAGAACCAAGCATAAATATGACCCAGAAAATATGAAGTTGATTCCATCCATATTTCCCAATTAAATCATGCCTCTAGCTAGTGTGGTGAATCTTGATAATGTGCCAAGAGACTTCAAGTACACTATGGTCATTGCGCACCTCCCGAAGGGGATACGCGTAGTTCGAACAGAGAAGGACAGTATCACAGTGTTGAAGTTCAACGACTTCAACCTCGGAGATCAAAATATCTATGGGATGCTCGCTCCATACAAGTACCTAACCATAACTAAAGGGAAGAACTCGAAGATCATCCCTCAGTCATGGATGATGAACCTCGCACAATCCATCCTGTCGAATGTCTTGAAGATCCCACACTTCGGAAGACACCAGGAATTCAATGCCTGTGTCAAGTTTCTACTGTCATGTTACCATGGTGGCTACTTATGGCTAAACTGCCGCATTACCATTGACCCAACACTGATCCACAGGATCACAGTACTGAGTATGCAAGGACCCGACCCACAGGACTTTTATCCAGGAAAAGCCATAGATTGTACACTTGCACAGAAGATCAAGGATACATATGGCGATGTTGAGAAGGGAACAAGAGGATACAAGGTAGCTTCCATCCAGAGTGGTGCAGTGTGCCTCACATGTCAACTGATAGATGGAAAGTTAGTTTGGAAGAACCAACCTACACAGGTCATCGGCTTTGTTGTTGACCTCACAGGGAAGTGCGCAGAAGGCCTACAGATGAACTGGGCAAAGTACCTAGTTAACCAGTTGGAAGTAGATTTCCTAGAAGCAGAGGATCAGGGTTACAAATTTCATTTTAGCTGGCTCCTAGTCCTCATTACATTTGTTTCCTGGGAGATTCCAGAGGGAGTGACCTTCCACGACATAGAGTCGTTCGAACTGCTTGCTGCGAAGTTCGCTACCCTGTGGTATTCAACTGATATGAACAAGAAATGGAAATCAAACATTGTGTTTCATACATACTACCTCCAGCTCAAGAGAACCATCTAAGCTGAGCCTCACATCACTCTAAACACCCTACAAAGGTTTCGACCACTAATGAATTTCAGCATAGATCGACACTTTATATACATTACAGTGCGAGCAGATGAACATCAAGATAAGCTCTAGTCATATTACAAACTTACAGAAGAAGACCTTGAGGAGGTCACCAATGAATGGTTTGTTGAACTCCTTATCCCTGCCAACCCCACGAAGATATCTGATATTGACAACCCAGAGGACACTCATAAAGAACAAAAATACAACTGGAACTAGTAGACAGAAGAAGACTAAGGAGGTCCAAAACTTAAGCAGCACCTCAGTGAAGAATTCTTCCATGTCACTTGACCGAGGGGGTGGTGATGAAGTAGAAGCTGAATAGAGACCAGGTGTAGTAACATCTCCCAGAGATGAGGTTGAACCTTTGAAGAAGAGGAAGGTTTCCCCACCGAAAAATTCTTATTGGAAGAAATCAAAAACCTCCATTATCAAGATGCAGACTGTCCTCACCTTCGATGACTTTGACTTCATCATATCCTCCCAGAACGATGCTTCACTAGAGATAACAGAGAAACAAGGAGCGAAGAAGGAATAAATGTATGATAGGATTGAATTCAAACTTTGAGGGGTACAACAAGCCCTTCAATCTAGTCACGTAGTCTCCACTGCGCCCTTGCCATCAGGAAAACCAGAGTTGGGAGATGAGCCAGCCCAACTCCACTAACTAGCTGAGACAGTATAAGCTCACCTTCGATGAGCACAAGAGGAAATATAACAAGCCACCCAAGCTTTGATGCAAGTACAAGGAGTACTTGTAGAGTAGCACCAAAATGTAGAATGGGAAAAGATTGCTCTCCAAGCAAAGTTTAATGAAGAAAAAACACAACTACAGCAAGGAAAAGAACAGCTTCTCGTGAAGCAACTCGAAGTGAAAGAAGCGGTCAGCAGAGAACTTCATTCTGTGACAGTCATAGAAATAAAGGTAGAGAATCGAGTCACGCAACAAGTAGAGAAAATCACAGAAGTTATCCAGCAGCTACAACAACACATAACAGACTTAGAGCTCTGCGCAGTACTCAAGACCCCACATGATGTAAGGGATCAAAGAGAAGCAACTACTCGAAGTGCAGTTAAGAGAATAAAATTCCTTGCTATGGAATGTAAGAAACTCATTGATCATAGTTACCAGACCTACGAGCAAATCACTGAAAATCCAAAATTGAAGGCACTAGATTCGCAGCTCCAAGAGGAGAAGTACCAAGCTGAAATGATAGAAGCACAGTTGAAGCCCCTGTCAGCTATGGAAATAATGAAGCACTCCCAAGAGAAATGCACTACCCAGCAACAGATCCACACTATCCAAAGCAAAGTTATGGAAGTAACTCAGAGGCTCCAACCTTTACAAGATAAGGCTTACCAATTGTTAATAGAGGTAGAAGGCCGAGGAGAAGAACTAGAGGAGGTTGTCACTACAACTGAACAATTCCTGGAGGGACCTGTCAATGAAGCAATCATCCAAGAGTTCACTGAACAGGAGGCCAAGGCACAACAACAAGTCGAAGCATCTCAAGATACGCTCGAGGATTTTGAAGCAGAAGTATCCAGATCAGAGTGACTCGGGATGAGTCATAGGTTAGTGTTGGGGGCCTGTTGGCCCTTGACCAAGTTTTGGGAGATCCTTGGTCAAGTTTGACCTATTTTGGGACTTCGACAGCCTGTCGAAGGAGGAGCGCAAGACGAAGAATATATCGCTGTATCTCGGCCCCTTTTTTGGGCCCTTTTTGGGATTTGGGATTATGTAACGGGTATGGGATGTCGACCCATGGATTTACCCATGTTTAGGCCTATTTTGTAAAGTATATATAGAATACTAGGCGATGTAATGAGAGAGGAAGTCATAAGGAATAACTAAGTGCTAAATTTGGATCTATGTGATCAATATTGTAAGGGCTCTCTGCATACTATGTGAGACTTGTAGAGATAAGTGCAAGTCATTGTAAGAGGCTATGGAAGGTTGTGTGATTAGATCTACTCGGGGAAGGAGGATCTAGCGAGCTGCACAAATCTCCTATCCTATGCGGAGTATGTTTTTGAAGATCTGTGCATGTAACCTATTGAAGAATCCAATAAAGAAGAAGAGTTGGTGGGCATAACCCCAGGGCGGGGGTGAACCACATATATGTTGTGTTTCTCTGCTTTGTGCAATGTGTTGAAGTGTTTATGTATTTACTTGTTAAGTGCTTTGATATAGATAGATAGATCTATTTATGCTTTGTGCTAATGATGTATATGGATGTTAGATCAGAATTATATGAATGTTCTTAGTGCTTTAATCTTCTATATCTAAATTGTTCCTTCATGCTAAGTGCTGCTAGATGCTAGATATGGTTGACCACTGCATTGTACCGTGATTAGGTTTTAACAGCCCTGTAACTAAGAACTGAATATTGATCAATATCACTGCTAAGTTCTCTGTTAAGTGTTACAATAATATATATGTGTCCCATCTAAGGTTGCAGACACCTGTGTTCTGCAACCACCCTTGCCTCTACCTTGGGTGAGACTTCATCTGCTTCATAGGTGTTGCTGAAAGGGTCAGTAGTTAGAGTTTTGTTGGTGTGTTGTTGTAGCGTTGAACCCTGGGTCTTCCCCTATGCCAACATTTCCTAACAACAAAAAACCAAATGATTTCTCCTTCCTCCATGCATCCCCTTCTTGCTCAATGGCTAGGATTCCTTCAGAACTTCGAGGATTTTTCTCCCTATCTACACGATGACATAGATTTTTTGAAGTTCCACATCCCTAAACTATGGGATCTTGTGCAACGCTTCCTTCTACAATGGATGCCTAGGATTGATTCTGGCCTTCAGGCATTCACAACCTCACAACACTACACTTTATTTCCCCCCAAGTGTCGGACCTCTGGATCTACTTCCACATGTCCTTCCCCTGATCAACGGTCCATATCAACTCTAGACTTCGGGACTCCAGAGAGATCAACATCCTCTTCCTTCTATTCTCCTAGAGTATCTATCCTCTGGACCTTTTGATCTGTCGATGCATGTACTCTCCAATGGTTGACCCAGATGAACTTTGGGTCTTCGAGACTTTGGGGGTCCTCCACTCCTAACTTCTTCCGGAGTGCTAGTCCACCAGAGGACATGATCTGTTGACACATGTCTTTGTATTTTGGATAGCCACGATTAACTCTGGCCTTCGGGACTTCGGGGGTCCCGACTTCTCCACATGCAAAATCGTTTGAATGCGTGAAGTCTGAACGAATTTGCTGATTAACCCTCACACAACTCCTCCTGATCCAACGACTGTTCACTCTCTTGAAAAATCCCAAATGGATCTCAACCATTGATTTCCATTCTTGGATAACTTCTCCTTTGATATTGATCCACGACTTCTCCAAATGCATGAAGTCTTAATGACTTACAGGGTTAAACCCCCCACTTCTTCTCCAGATCTAAGGGTGAAAAAAGACCCTCGATCCTCCCGAAAAAATTTCAATCATTCAACTTTTAAATAATAGAACGCCTTCCCTCTCAAGGGACTCTGGTCACTAATCCTCCTGAGCTTAACCACACGACATAAATAGAATCTTTGGTGCCCTCCTGTGCGCTCCTATGGAATGTTGAAGCTTTTGACTTAGAAATTTTCTAAGTCCCTCCTGTAGAACTCTTGTGCTCGCTATCTCTTCTGAGATTTGTTCCTTGATGCATTTCAGACCTCTAGCGCACTCCTTGCATCCTTTGAACTTTTGAGAAATTTTTAGACTTAGATATTTTTGAATAAATCACCCTTTACACACTCCTTTCATTCATCTCCTCTGAGACTTCCTCAACACTTAAACAAAGTGTTTTCCCGATGCACTCCTTGCATGGGTCTTCTCCATTATTTTATCTCCACTAAGAAACTGTGCACTCTTTTCACCTCAACTGAACAATTGTGCACTCCTTTCACTTCCACTATAAATTCACGCTATCTCTTCTAAGCTTCTAAGTCTATCTCGACTTGGCCTATGCACTCCTTGTGGGAACTATGCACTCCTTGCACTAGGAATATCAGAAGAGAAACAAATGAAATGTATAGAAATTTTCAAAGGTTTCCACACTTAACCATGAAAAACATATCCATGCATAAAAGATACATAAATAGATAAAACACAGAGAGAATAAAGAAACATCACATGTACATAAATAATTCAGATGAACACAACATCATACATTTAGAATCAAACCTCTCTACTTGTATTCATTCAGTAAAATATGTACATGTATTCAGACAGCTCTCTGCAACTCTTCATAAGATTCAACAACTCTTTCAGCAACAATAAAAATAACATTCAACAACCTCATTTGGGCATAAAATACATATATTTATACATTGAGGGGATTCTCGAGCCTTCCCTCAAGACTACCTTAGTGCTATCCTATCATAGTTAATACATTCATCTACTAAAGACTATTCAATTGAATGGAAATTACATCCAAATATGAGTCGATACTCAGTATCTCTATAAACTTATCTCATAATTAAAATTATTACAATCTTCGAAGGCCTTATGTGATGGATCATGCCTCAAAATATTTAAAATCTTTATATTACAATATTTTCAAAATAGAATGGCACACCCTCCTTGGAATTCAAAAAAAATTTAAATATGCATGTTGGGTGCTGAGTTGTCCTTCATCTGGCCTCTTTAATTGCTGATGGTGATGCTCTTGCATCACTCGGAAGGTGATTTGGAGGAAATGTGACATGGACCAACCAATGGTCGACACATGGCAGATGGTCGTTGTTTGGGTGGAACAATGTTTGGATTCCACGCGGCCCACTCAAGGGCCACCACGTGGCACCCCCTTGTTGTGTAAAATATTGGTTTGGGCTCTATTGGGGTCGAACTTGCAACCTCTGGGAAAGGGAAAAGGTTTTGCATAGGCCAGGCTACCAACCCACCTACATTTGGTTCTTAAACATAATGTTTAAAACTAATATTTAAACTTACCTTTGGTTTCAGCTAGCGGGAAAAGGGTCGGGGCTTAGCCCTAGCCCATGGACACAACCTTACACCACTTCCCATATGAATGATAGCATAGAGTTTTTTGGGGTCCTAGCTGACGGGTGTGGAAATTTATCCCATCACCCGAACACGTACCTCCATGCAACCATAACCTGTAGAAATAAGGCGCCAATTTTGCTAACTGTGTGCCAAATCCACCCATGTGCCAAGAATGGCAGGAGAGATAGGTTTTGGAGTGCGTTATAGGATTTTCAAATGGTGTGTGCATTTTGGAGGACATGTTGACTGTAGGTTTGGAGAAAAACTTCAGAGAAGGTTATTTTTCTCATTTTTTGGCCAAACCTTGTGCAGAAAGAGCCCAGACAGGGGTTTTGGGACATCTTGGAGCCATTGGAGCCATCTATTTTGCACTCTAAGCATTGTAAAGAACTATTTTAACACTTTTTTAGCATATAATGAAAACGATCCATTGGAAGTTGGAACAAAATATGTATCCCAAGAGAGGGGTGAACTCCTTTATCATTTTGTTGTGTTATGTGCTTATTTTGATGGTTTTTTATGATTGTTTTTTCTATTCATTTTAAGTAAAAACTCAATAATTTTTATGTTCTTGCAACTTGATACAATTTCCCAAGACACATACATTTTCCACTTGCAATATTTATAAACAAATCTTTATCATTTTCAGATCAAGTTGGTATCAAAGCTAAGGTTTTTGAAGGTTTGACTTTTTTGCAAGTGTTTTTTTTTTTTTTTATGATGCTTACAAGGTTGAAGATAACAAGAGGAGAAGGACAACTTGTGGAGCCAAGTTCTAAACTTTCAAGAAGGAGAAAAATACATTCACCTCAATTTTCAAGGAGACATTCACCAAGTATGGCTCATGAGGAGAGTCATGAAATTCCTACTTCAGAAGAGGAAACTTTCAAAAAAGCCTTTTATGATATGACAAAAATGGTGAAAATTTTATATGAGGAAAGGAATGGAAGGTTTCATATATAAAGATAAAATCCTCCAAAAAGAAATGAATATAATGGTGATAATACTCCAAAAGGGAATGGAGGGAATGGTGGCATTCATCATATTTAAGTGTATTGTAGGATAAAAAGAATCCAGGATGATGAAACTAAAATTCATCTTGCTTCTCTTAGATTGGAAGGTGTAACACTCATTTGGTGGGAAGAAAAAACTCAAGAGGACATGAAGAAACATGGTAAAGTTTTATCCTCTTGTAATTATTTTGTTGTTGCAATTAAAAGGAAATTTTATCCACTAGCATACATGCAGAAAGCTATCATGGATTGGAAAAACTTTAGGAAAGATGAAGGGAAAAATGTGCAAAGCTACACTCAAGAATTTAGGAGAAGAGATTTTATTTTGGGTATATATTTACCTTCTCAAAAAACTTTACTCAAATACATTGGAGGATTGCATAGCTACTTGAGACACACAATTCTCATGTTTAACCCTACAAATCTAGATGAATTTTTTGTACAGGAAACTCATTTAGAAGCAAGAGGGAAGAATGCTCCTCAAGAGGGAAGCAAGAATCCATTTTATAATGGAGACAAAGGAAAGAGGAAATTCAAAGGAAACATAAAGAAGAATGCTTCAAACAAAAAAGAGGGAGAAAAACTCTCATGTAAACACTATTCAAAAGATGTCCATGATGAAGACCATTGTTGGAAACTTCATCGTGAAATGAGACCCAAAAAGTTCAACAACAAAGGGAAACCAAAGACTGTTGCAGCTACACAACATGATTTAGGATCTTATTTTGGAGATGAAACAAAAATCACAACCATGGGTTTTCAAGGTAAGGACTCTATTGCTAGTGTTAGCACTTAGAGTCACCCTTCGACTGCAAGAGGATAAGCCCAGTACCCATCAAAAAAAGGTAAATGGATTGGAATGGTTTGAGTAGGTGGATCAGTAAGACTATAGAGAGAGGAAAAGATAACAAAAGTAACTACTGATCGGTTCGGGACCATTGAGTTATGGAGTCATAAGTATCATGAATAATGAAGGAATTTAAACTTCCTATCAGAAAAAAGGATTTATGTCGTGATGAGGAGAAAGAAGACGGAAAATGTCTGAGTGATGAACCATGAAATATGGGCAAGATGATAGCAGATCCTCTACCACCTTAGGAATCCATAGATTAGAGAGATGCTACTTCCAGACAAGAAGAAAAATAGAAAATATATGATGAACCATGAAATATGAGCATGATGACGATATATCCTCCATCACCTTAGGAATCCATAAATCAAAGAGATTACATCCAAACAAGAAGAAAAACTGAAAATGTATGAGCAATGAACCATGAAAGATGGGAAAGATGACAACAGATCCTCTACCACCTCAGGAATCAATATATCATAGAGATTTCATCCAGACAAGAAGAAAAAAATAAAATATATGATGAACCATGAAAGATGGGCATGATGACAACAGATTCTCGATCACCTTATTAATCCATAAATCAGAGAGATTACATCTAGACAAGAAGAAACAAAACAAATTTTGAAAGATATTCTGGCGAGAAGTCATCTATTGAAAGAATTTGAACATGCTCTCCTTGATCATCAATCAAAGGAGGTTTATACAATCTCAAATTCTCAACATTAAAAAATGCATACATTTTCATATAAGGAGGAAAATTCAAATGAAAGGCATTGTTACCAATTTTTTCAAGAATATTAAAAGGTTCATATCTGATTGGTTTCAGCTTTTTACCTTCTCCTTTAAGCCTCTCTTTTCTAATGTAAAGCCAAATTTATTAACATGATACTTGTCATATCTTGTCTTGTACTTGGCTTGGCTCTTTTCCAACTGCTCTTGTACCATTTGATGCGCCAATTGAATTTGTTCAATGAACTTATTTTCTCTATCAGTGTCATAATGACCATCAATAGCAACATCATTCCCAAAGATAAAATCTAAAGGAGATTTTGGCAAGTAACCAAAACATGCCTCAAATGGAGATGTTTGAGTTGATGAATGCTTAGCCCGCTTATAAGCATGTTGAATGTAGTGTAGGTGCTCATCCCAAAGCTTAGGATGTTTGTTGCAATAACCATGAAGAATATGTACTACAATTCTATTCACCACTTTGGTTTGACCATCAGTTTATGGATGGAATGTTGTGCTCTTTTTCAACTTGGTGTCTATGAGTTCCCATAAGATTGACCAAAAGTTTCGAATAAATTAGGAATCTCGATCGGAAATAATGGATTTGGGAAATCCAAAATGTACCCATACATGTTGAAAGAAAATTTGTGTCGTTTGTTCAGTTGTAACCTACTTCTTAGAAGTCATCAAAATACACATTTTTCTGAAATGATCAACCATAACATAAAGATAATCATGATTCTTTTTGGACATAGGTAATCCCCCTACAAAGTCCATGGAAATGATTTCCCAAGGACGAGAAGGAAGCATAAGTGGAGTATACAATCCTAACTTTTTGTTGATAGGCTTACTTGTAGCACATAAAGAACATCCTCTTACATATCGTGAAACACTTTCATTCATTTTAGGCAAATAGAAATACCTTTGAAAATTATCCACCGTCTTGCCTTCACCAAAGTGGCCAACAATAAGAGAAGAATGTGATTCCCTTATGATGTTGACTCTTTCACCCTATGGAATACATAGCTTGCCAATATGATACAAACATTTATCATGGACATCGTAATCTCTTGGATCATGTTGTCATTGATGCAAAATATTGATGTCAAGTGATTTATTGATGCCAAAGGATTGAGTGACTGATGTATTTTCCTTGATGTGAATGAATAGATGATAAGTGGAATCATAGTCATTGATATGATGCATAGTTGGGTTGATGTAAAGATGAGTCATTATTGTCTTATCATGGTTGATAAGGTGCACAAATGGATGAACTCCAAAGTGGTCCCCTTATGGTAAAATCCCTCACGGGAAGATGCTTTATGGTTAAGTTATCCTAGAAGTATGGTTGGAGAACCCATCCTTATATGTGGAATAATGAGATGAAGATCAATGAAATTGTTGGTGAAACTATCCTAGATGAATAGTGCTTGTCATTCCATTTCCGGTGGTATGTGGAATGTCACATAAATCCTCATAGTTTGAGAGTTATGGCCCTACGGATATGAAGGGCCCTCATATGTTGGCTTGAATCCCCAAGAGGTCAAAGAAGTCAAAGTTATTGAAAAGAATAAATCATTATTTAAATAATAAAATGAAGTGACAAAGTCAAGGAGGATTATTTAAATAATCAAGTGAAGTGAAAAAATCAAAGAAGATTGTTTAAATGATAAAGTGAGGTGGCAAAGTCAAGAAGAAATATTTAAATGATAAAGTAATGGAGAAATTTATATTTATGGAAAGTGGTTAACCCTAAGAAGAGGAAAATAGGTTAAGTGACCTAGAAGTGACCTAGAAGATAGCTACTTGGAGAGTATAAATAAGAGGCAACGGTCTCTTGTGAAATGTACCTCTTGTGTATATTTTGTGAGATCTCTTATGCATCTATTGAAGATATGTTATAAGAGGGAGATCGTCTGGAGGATCTCATGGAAGCATCAAAGTTTCAGAAAATCTGATATCATGACAACAAAAGTCTTGGAAGTTCAGAAACCCTAGTTTGTGAGGTATACGTGGACTGTAATGAGCCAAGGCACGTACATACGTAGGCTGAATGAGGACAGGGCACGCACATTTGATGAAGTCATGAAGACTTGTGGTTGAGATGATGACAGGCTCTTGGATACTGAAGTAGGTTCCATATCTACATTCTATGGGCTCAGATCTTCCATAGAAACTCTAGTATGGTTACAGTGTTGTATTGATGGATACTCTTGCTTGTTGTGTAGTGAATGCTTAATGCATTCTTGGTATGGCTGTTGTGATGTGGTTTGTGTTGGTTGATGGAGTGAGAAACACTCTTATGATTATGTACTGATATGATTGTTATAGTATATTGGTTTCTTATGCATAATGTGTAGCATTTATATTGTATGGTTGAGAAGCATGAGTTAGTTGTTGGAGAGCTTGGATGTGTTGTGATTGGTTATGGGTTAGATGGGACAGTGAAAGACATAAGATAATGTGATTGAAGGTTGCAAAGGATCTGAGCTCATGTTGAAGAGAAAACCCTAAGAGCTCAGAAGTGATATGTAGGCTGTAGTGTAGACTGGCCACATACATACGTGAGTTGTACTACTAGTAGGGTGCATACATATGTGTGCTTCACTACTGACAGGTCGCGTACCTGTTGACAGATTGATATCTCTTGATGATTGTTGCCTCATCTCAGTTGGTGTTGAGTGTGTAAGCTGAGTCTTGAATTATAAATTTGGTGCTCTTGTAGAGTTATAATCTATTCAGTTGTTACTTAAAAACCCAAGGATTGAAGTCTATAATAAAAATAAAATTGTACATACATCTTGTGTTCCTTGTGCTCCTTATGATGATGACTTGTTGATGATATATGTTGTTGTTATATGTTGTTGATGTATATTTACATTTGACTGGTTATGAATGACAATAATAAGTAATGAGTAAATGGTGATTCCTAACTAAGAACTTTGTGAAGGGGAAGTTTTGGGAAAAAGATACCTACACTGTTCACCCCCACTCTCAGTGTAGTCAGTGTGTCCAACAATTGGTATTAGAGCGGGCCTTCACTATAAGCCTTAAAAATCTTGGAGGAGATCCATAGACACACAAATGGATGATGAAGTCCCAATCCTTGAGGAGGAAAACTATTCTACTTGGAGAATAGAGATGAGAGTACATATAAAGGAAATGGAAGATGGTGGTTGGAAGGCATCCATTGGTTGATTAGTTTCTATGAAGAACAAGTCAAATTTTGAAGCTCAAAGGGAAGGAAAGAAGAATGATGCATTGGCTCTCAAGACCATTCTTAGTGGACTCTCAAGTCCTATCAAAGAGAGCATGGGACAATTCACTTCCGCCAAGGATCTATGGCTAAAGATAGAGGGTACATATCAAAGAAAAAAGGAAGACCTTGAAAGCAGCCCCATCAAGAAGAATGAAGGTAAAGAATATCCAAAAAATATTGATTGCATTATTTCTAAATGTGATGATGTTGGAAAAGAGGAATATCTTGAAGGAATTTCAAATGAAGGAAAAGAATCATGTGATGATGTTGGCAAAGAGGAAGATTTTGAATACATTTCAAATGAAGGCAAAGAATCATGTGATGATGTTGGCAAAGTGGAAGATCTTGAAGACATTTCAAATGAAGATAAAGAATCTCCACGAACCCTTGATTGCAACAATTCAAAGTGTGATGATGTTGAATTTTTCTCTACTAGTGAAGAAGAAAATCTAGAAGTAGTTTGGATAAAATCAATTGATTGTTATCCCATGGAAGAAGTAGAAGAAAACCTATTGGATCTTAAAGAGAAAATTGAAAGAAGTCTATATGAATATAACAATGACCACTATTATATAGACTATAGCTATCTTTCAGATAACACTAAAAAGTTTCTTAAGAAGAGTCAAAAGAACATATTGAAGTTAAAGGAAATGCTCAAGTAATAAGAAGAGAGTAATAAGACTCAATCAAATGGAAAGGAAGAAGAGATCACAAGACTAGAGAATGAAAAAGAAGATAAGAAGGTAGATGATGAGATTAGCAAAAGTTTTGAAATTATTGTCCGTCTTAAGACCCAAATTGAAGAAGCCAAAAGGGTAGAGGAACTATTGAGGGATCAAATAAATGAAAAGGAAGAATCATGTCATAAGTTAGAAGCTGAAGTTGTTGATCTTAGAAAGAAAGTGGAGAAGTCAAACAAATTCTTGAATAGAATAATAATGGAACATTATAGGGTTAAGAACTACATGACAGGAGGGTTGGTAGCTCGACCCCCGCGGACTCCAACCCAAAAATTGTATACCACAGAGGGGTGCCACATGAAATCCCATGTCTGGGCCATGTGGCACCATACCATTGGTCCATCACATCACCACGTGTCGAAGCTAGATAGTTCCACTGCATGTTCCAAGTCAACACCTTGCCACGTTAGTAGTACGACCCTACCACGTCAACAATATGACCCTGCCACATCAGTAGTATGACCCTACCATGTCAGTAGTATGAACCTGCCACATCAGAATGTACGGACTGTACAGTCATCAAAATTTTGCATGTTTGGCAAAGTGGACAGAATGCGATATCTCTCGCATATGAGTTTGTTTTGAAGCAATTTCGAGCACTTTGATTTTTGAGAATACTTTGATCCACTGGATCAATTAAGGAAACAATTTTATCCTTTGGCATATAAAAAAAAACAATTATGGAATGGAAATATTTGAGGCAAGGAAAAGGACAAAGTGTGCAGTATTTTACTAAGGAGTTTAGGAAGAAATCATTGTCTTTAAATATTTCATTACATTCTACAAAAACCCTTCTGAAATACATTGGTGCTTTGCATAGGTACATTCGTCATACTTTTATTTTGTTAAATCCAATTGATTTTGATGAACTATGTGTTCTAGTTGTACATCTTGAATCCAGGGAAAGGATGATAAATATGGTTCCTCCATGGAGTTTTCTCAGCAAAAGGGAAGTAATAACAAGAGAAAAGAGAAATTGTTAGCTACAATAAAGAAGGAAGAAATAAAGCTCACATGTACTCATTGCGAGAAAAGAGGACATGATGAATATTATTGTTGGAAGCTACATCCTAAATTAAGGCCGAAAAAGTATGGAGGCAAAGGAAATCAAAAGGAAGTTGTCACAATCCAACAAGATTTGAGATCTGAATCAGGTGACGAGACACAAATCTCAATTGTAGGTGTTGTGAATGAAATCAAGAATGTGTTTGTGATGTCTACAAAATCAAGTGAAGGATATGGTAATGAAATAGTCAAGTTATCTTCTAGTCATGAAGTGTTTCAAAATTCTCCAAAGTTGCCACATGAAGGTCCGTTACATGTAGGTTACAAGGATTTTGTCAGGGAGCGCAGGAATGTTGTTAATTCATTGTCAGTAGCATATATATGTTCGCTACTACTACTGATATGTTGTGCATGTCCAGTAGTAGAAAATATGAATGTATATAGATGTGGAAGTCTGAGAATGATTTATTATGTTAGTAGCATTATTTCAACCTTCATCCTTGTTATTTAGATGATTGTAATGAGCCAAGTGGTCCAGACATGGGGAAGAGACACATGACATGTGGGGAGGCATATCCCTCATTTAATTTAAACCGTTTGGAGGTCCAAAAGCATCCCAATGGGGAGGAATGATCCAGGAGGATCTAGAGACACTAATTGAGGTCCATGAGGACGTAGAACACTCACATGGGTCCATAAGGGGCCAGAAATGATTGAAATTTGATCATTTGAAAATCTCTTTAAAACACCATCAATGATTATATCTTGTTGCAAGGTTTCCAACAATGAAAATTTCACCTCAAACAAAGTTCGTATACAAAAGTTATGGCTGGTCAAAGTTTAGGTCAAACAGGGAAAAAGTCAACCTTGAAGAGACATGTGGCAGGATCTGAGAGAGACACATGGAAGTCTCATATATTGATAAGTGGTAGGCATGTGGCACATAATTATACCAACCAGGTCTTGACATGTGGCAACCCCTCATTGGTTTGATGTTTTTGAGTATATATTTATTTATTTATTTATTATATATACTTTATATATATTATATATATTATAATCACCATATGATAATCTATAAACTTTACAACAAATCCACATGGAATTATAATAATATAACCTACTTCCCATTCTAACATATTCACGAGAGTTGTATTATATATATATATATATATATATATATATAATAACTATGTTATATATTAATAATCCATGCCATGCCATGCCATATCCGTAGGACATATATGTTACAACTGTTTAACAATATCCATGGGAGTTTGTTATGTAACAACTATGAAATATGTAAATACATATATCCACGCGGGAGTTTAGGGAAATTATTTGTTATAACTTGTAACATAAGTTCCATGAAATATGGTAGTCGGTGGGAATATAACCCTCAACCTGCCTAATATAACTAAGTTTTAAACCAACTCACCTATATGCCTAGGTTGGTTATGTAATCCAAACAAATTGTAATTAAATCCTACCACTTATTTTGGGATTTTGTTAAGAGGGGTGGCCTATTTAATGGCACACACCCCAACTCATTACAAACAACATTTTCGTGTTACACACATCTTTTTTGTGTTTTACACAATATTTTTGGTGTTTTACACAATTTTCTTTTGTGTTTTTGAACACAACATTATCGTGTACTAAAGCTCTGCTCATTTTCCTTATGAAGTCAAGTTTGCAATCTTTTGAGAGTTATAGGGTATTTATAGTCATCAAAATCGGTTTTCCGAGACAAAGTCAATGGTGACAATATTATCACTCATTTATAAGCCATAATTATGCAAATATGGGATTTATGCACTATAAGAGAGCCTTTGGGCATTTTGTAAAGAAATATACAATGTTTATAGCCATTGGATTCAGTTTTTTGAGACAGTGCCGAATTTGACATTTGTAATTGAGTTTGAGTAACATGCAAGAAGGTCATTGTGAATTACAATTATTTCTTTCATGTGATTCTGTATATGTTCATGTATGAATGATTATGCAAGTTATGTTCATTAGTTGAAGTGTTTGGTTAAGTAATATAAGTCACTTCCATGCTATAAGAAATGTCAATAAAATAACCTTGGAATAAGAAAGTTGTGGCATACTTAATACTATTTGAGGATCAAGTGATTTTAGAGACACTCAGTTCAGATAAAGTGGTATATGATTTCTAATCCATTTTTGAATTTTTATTGCACAAGTTGTGGGTTAGGAAAATCCTGACCCAACCACTAAGTGGCGACAACTAAGGGAAACCATACTCAATTTCACCTCAATATAGGTACCACACTTCAAGGGTTACTAGGTCACTCTAGGGAGGTGATCTTGATGACCATGGGGGGATTGAGACAGATGGAAGGGAAGGAAAAGGGGTATCCCATTAAATTGTGATGAAAAAAAGAGAAAAGAGGCTTTGATGACTCATCTCTAGGTGGTTTAAAGTTTCCAAATCTTTGGGTACCTGCAAAAGTGTTTTATACTTGCCCGAGACATAAGAAAATCCAAACTTGTATATAGTATGTTAGGTGGACCAACAATTTAATCTTGTTGTCCCTAATTTGAAACAATCAAACTATATTAATTATCAGAAATATAATGATACCAGAGGCTGCAATTTAAAAGTGCTACAATTTTAGTTAAATATGCAATATTTGAACCAATAAGGACCAGTCTAACTTGCACCGAAAAACATGAAACTTGAGTAGTCAAAAAAGGATATTATAAAACATTTTCTACAGTAAAAATTATCAGCCTTGTGGATGTAGCATACAATGAATTACAAAAATAAAATTATCCAATGAAACTTTCCCAAAAGTTGTGTTGAAATACTTAGGGGGGGGATGAATCAATATTACCTTTTTTATAAACAATTAGTAATTACTTTGTTATTTTATTAATCATCACAATAGATCATCAATGGACTTGTATTTAAAAATAAATTATATAAATACAATTAAAAAGAATTGCAAGGCTTTATAAAGATTAGTCTAAGATTTTGAAGGACACCAATCCTCTTTAGAGGTCCAACTCTTGGAGACACAAATCCCCTTCTTAAGGGAATCAACCCTAGGAAGCACCAACTCCCTTGTCTTTAGGGAACCATCCCTAGGAAGAACCAAATCCCTTGTCTTTAGAGCACCAACTCTAGGAAGTCTCGACTCCCTTGTCTTTAGGGTACCAACCCTAGGAAGAGCCAACTCCCTTTTTTTTCAAGGTACCAACCCTAGGAAGAACCAAATCCCTTGTCTTTAGAGCACCAACTCTAGGAAGTCCCAACTCCCTTGTCTTTAGGGTACCAACCCTAGGAAGAACCATCTCCCTTTTTTTTCAAGGTACCAACCCTAGGAAGCACCAACTCCCTTATTTTCACACTTTACTTAGTAAAGGATATGAATCCTTCCTTGCTCCTCCCTTCCACCCTCACTGCATAAGTATCATTAGTTTTTCATCTTGGACTCTTCTTCTACTTTTGATCTTCTGATTTGGACTACAGAGACACTTTCTTCTCACCATTCTTTCTTGTTTATATAGTCTTCCAACTGGTGTGAATTTGAACCATTGCATCTTTTGACAATGAACTATTCATTGTATGGTATAATTCTAGAGGAGGCATGGATAGGTAAAAAGGTAAATTATTCTTTTCTGAACACTTTCGGTTGTGAAGCATTTGTCCATATTGATAAAGAAAATAGAAGGCAAAATCAAAGAAGTGTACCTTTATTGGAAAGGGTGTTAATGATTTTGGATATCGCTTATGGTATTATGAAAATAAAAAAATCATTAGAAGTAGATATGTCATATTCAATCAGAAGGTCATGTACAAAGATCATTTGTAGGGAAATAAACAGGAAAAAGAAAAACTAGAATACACAATGCTTGATGAGATCACTAAAAAATAAATTCCAAAGGAACCAAAAAATCAAAATGTACAACAATAGGAGAAACACGTACCTCAAACTCCTGCAAGTGTTGTTAGAAGATCTACTAGGTTAAGTATACCCCCTAAATGATACTCTCCTTCATTGTATTATTTTTTGTTGACTGATTCTGGTGAACCAAAATGTTATGAAGAGGCAATGCAGGTAGACACCAAAAATAAGTGGGAGGAAGGCATGAAAGAGGAAATGGATTCCTTGGTAAATAACCAGACTTGGGATTTGGTTCAGTTTCCTACAGGAAAAAGAGCATTGCAGAATAAATGGGTTTACAGATTGAAGGAAGAAGATGGAGGAAAAACATTGTACAAGGCTAGACTTGTTGTAAAGGGGTTTGCGCAAAATAAAGGTATAGATTTTGATGAAATGTTTTCTCCTATTGTTAAAATGAATTCAATTAGGACTATTTTAAGTCTTGTGGTAGTAGAATATTTGCATCTTGAAAAGTTAGATGTAAAAACAACTTTTCTCCTTGGGGATTTGGAGGAAGATATTTATATGCAACAACCACAGGGGTATGAGGTCAAAGGGAAGGAAAATTTTGTATGCAGGTTGAAGAAGAGATTGTATGGCCTAAATAAATATCCAAGGTATTGGTATTTGAAGTTTCACAGGTTTATTACAGAACAGGGTTATAGTAGATTTCATTATGATCACTGTGTTTATTTTAAAAAGATAGAAATGGAAGCTATATTATCTTTCTATTGTATGTAGATGACAGGCTTGTTGGAGGGTCTAATATGCAGGATATAAATGTGCTCAAGAATAAATTAGCTAATTCATTTACAAAGGATTTGAGTGCTGCAAAGAAAATCCTTGGTATAAGAATAACAAGAGATAGGAAAAATCGCAAATTGGCATTGTCTTAGGGTGAGTACGTAGAGAAGGTGTTGGAGAGGTTTAGAATGAAGAATGAAAAACTAGTTAGTACACCTTTGACCAACCATTTCAAATTAAATAAGGAAATGTGTCCCAAGACACAAGAGGAGATAAAATACATGTCCAGGGTCCCTTATTCATCAACAATTGCCAGTTTGATGTATGTGATGGTTTGCACAAAACCAGATATTGCACATGCAGTGGGAGTTGTGAGCAGGTATATGCAAAATCTAGGTAAAGAACATTGGGAGGTAGTAAAGTGGATTCTCAAGTATTTGAGAGGCACTACTACTCATGCATTATGTTTTGGCAGTTCATACATTGTTCTAAAGGGATATGTTGATTCAAATATGACAGGTGATAAATATAGAAGGAGGAGCACCACAAGGTATGTTTTTACTATAGGTGGAACAACAATAAGTTGTATTTCGAAACTACAAAAGGTTGTTGCACTTTCAACAACAGAGGAAAAGTATGTTGTTGCTATAGAGGCTAGTAAAGAGATGATTTGGTTACATAGGTTTATGGAGGAATTGGAAAAGAAGTAGGAGAATAGTAGGTTGTATTATGATAGTGAGAGTTCCATTCATATTACAAATAACTCAACCTTCCATTTGAAGACTAAGCATATATAGCTTAGGTACCATTTCATACAATACGTCTTGGAAGATGGATATTTGAAGTTGGAAAAGATACACACTAGCTAGAATCATGTAGACATGTTAACAAATGGAGTAACTAGGGAGAAACTGAGTTCCTGCTAAGTTTTAGTTGGTCTTCAAGCATGAAGATGAAGATGAGAAATTTTCCAGGTCCAAGAAGGATCATAGTCCAGCAGATACAATAGTGGTGGAGTTGTTGAGTTCAGTCTCCAAGTGGGAGATTGTTGGTTGTGGAGCCTGATTATCTTCCTGATTCAGAGGTCTTTGTTTTCAGCCTTGTTTATACCCCATGAAGACTTTACACCCCAGAAAAATGTACACTCATCCACGCGGGAGTAAAATTTCCTTGTAAATGTATATTATAATTTCATTGAAAATCTGGATTGCTCATTATAAGGTTGTAGATATGATGGTAGAAGCTATGTTAGGGATTGTTTCCCTGGAAGGGAGCCCTCTTTTATGAGGGAAATGTATTGTGGCTATGTATGATTGTGAACATTGTATTTTGAGTGAGGAGAATGTGAGAGAAAGAAGAGGAAGTTACAACAAGTGCGGTGTAGGTTGTATCCCTTTCATTTGTTGGATAATAATAAAGGAAGGACCTGGAAATTTCTTTGGTGGACATAGCCCACACTAGGTGAACCATGTATATATGTGTCTCCATTGTATTGTATATCTTTTGTGTTTTATTTCCACATTTGTTTTATTTTATTGCTCTGTGATCATGTTTTTCTAACACTTCTTGATGGCAACAAGGGTTAGATATCAATTAGCTTACTCATAAAATGAAAGTTTCCCCTCTGTTTTTTATTTACCAAGATCCCACGAAGCACGCGACATAGAGCATATGCAGACAAAAAAACCATTTCTTATCTGTTTCTGATTTTCCAAGATCAAACAGAGCGTAGGAAAAAGATCATACACATATTGAAAAGAGGAGCAACCCATAATTAAAAAAACAAAACTGAAATAAAATAAAAATATTATCTCTGTAAAAAATTAAAAGGGTGTATTCAAGATTTATACCTCTGGATCTGATTGAAATGGTCATATCTTGAGAAAAAGGAAATCATTTTGAGTGAAATGAAAATCGTTTCTAACTGAAATGAGCGCATTGAATGCAATGAAATATTCCTCTCATCCCATAAATCTACATAAATGGTAGAAAAAAATATTTGGCAACATGGCTTCAGGGTCTCAATCTACAATGGGAGTGGGTCTTCAAATGTGCTCTGATACCATGTTCAACAACACAGGTATTCCAAAAGAGGATGAAAACCTTCAGTAACCACTCACACAACTATATCAAAGATCAACACATCGATGTTTTCACATGGTAAAACCCCTATGGAGAAAACTCCACGGCTCTAGCCAATGTGGCCACTTGGAGAAATTTATTAATGCAAAATAAATATCAGAGAGAGATTTACAAGAGATTTTCTCACAATCGATCATAGACAAATGACCCTCCATGATCTTTAAATAGAGATCATGGACCAATCAGGTATTAATATGTGGATTAATGTAGCCATTAAGATCAAGGAGAATATGATTCTTTGGATCATTATGTTGACCACCTATTCAACTAGGGGGTCAACTCGATGTACCATGAATATATGCATCAACAGATGCAAACATGTCAAAGATTATTTGGTTCTACTGGGAATTTTATGCCTCCAACATATATTTTTGTAAATGAAATTTTTGCACCCCTGCATGGGTTAATAATGTAATAGGTCTACATGGGTCATAGTTAGGTCAACTACTTTGGGATTTCTTCATTAGGAGAGTTCCTTTCACTAAGGGGTTTGTATCCTTAGGTTATTAATTTGTCTTTTCAACCTTATTAATTTCCCTTGAGTTTTTCCCACCCACCATGCAATAATTCCTCCAAAGTGGTGAAAGGAGTTCTAATGGAGTTATCCTCTGGTAACTAGTATTTAGTAATGATGTAAATTACCATGTATGACATCGTATAAAGTTTCACGGAATTCCGTCGAGTCTAGATAGTTTTTTTTTTAATTAATTAAAATTGCCTAAGGTTGGGTAATTTAATTAATTAATTTTAGTTATTTTTGAGCAAATATTGTAAAAACTAGGTCATTGGGATTTTTCTAGGGGTATTTGTGCTCAAAATAAATGGAATGAGACCCCCTATGCCCTTGGACCAAGTTTCATCTCAGTCGGACAACTTTTGCTAGGTGTTTTTCCACCAGGAGTCTCAGTCAGTCAAAACAACAATTTTAATTGCTAAGTCATGACATAGGAAAAATGTCATTTTTGTAATTTTGAGAAAATGGGGTAAAGTAAATATGGATAAAGGTGATATAGATTTTTACTAACCTTTCCTAACATTTTCCAACCCTCGCATAACCCCCTCACCTAGCCATTAAGAAAAAACATGACTTTTCCTAGAGTGGTGTGCCTCCCTTCTAGAAAGTCTCAAAAAAGTGAAAAAATAATAATAAATTAATGGGAGACTTGTTATATCCCCTGGTGTGCTTCCCTAGACCCTAAAACTCATCATTTGACTTTTTAAATCCTTTCCAACTCACTACAACTCATTTCCACTTCATCCATCCATGCCAAAACCCTAAAAGTGACTTTTCTTTGATGTGTGACACTTGTAAGTCATCCAAGAGGGGTAGCTTTGCCTTCCCAAGTATAAATAGAACCACTCCCTCACTCATTTGACACCATATCTTGAGCTATTGTTATTCTACCCAATTATTGCCCCATCTCTCTGTCTCATTTGTCCATCTTGCTCTCACTCCATTTTGCTCTTGAGAGTGTTGGAACAACATGTTGCTGCAAGACTCTCCTCTTGAGTAATAGAAAGGCTTTGGAGGATTTGAAGAAACAAAGAGTATTATTGTTACTTATTGAAACTATTGAGGTGATCTTATTCTAGTTTTCTCTCTTGTGCATGCTTTAAGTTTATAGATCTAGAATAGAAACTCCAAGATCTACTCACATTCTAGATTTACTCACATTCTATCTAGTTTTGTATCTTTTCTCGCAAGATTTGTAGGTTTACCTCTAGGGATTTGTTGGGATAGCCTCAAGGAAGAGTCTACTCTCAAAGCCAACCTAAACTCCATTGTTTTTCAGATCTTATTTTTCTATTCATTCATTCCATATTTTAGTTGCTAACAATCATATATAGGTCACTTTAAATCAATTTTTATTTGGATACTTGTATGTGAAAAATTTCTGCCTAAAAACATAAATGTTTCTTGATTTGTTTTGTGTTGTGCAACATTTCCAGCAAGCAATAGCTTGTTGGTTTTTGCAAGTTCTTACCAGGTTTAGGGGTTTTGCTACCCACTTTCAGTCACACAACACTTGAAAGGAATATCCTTTGATTGGGTAATGAAAATCACCATTTCCCTACCTCTTTCTAGCAATGTAAAGTCATTTTTTTGCTTCCAACCCCCTTGGCACAAAAAAGGAAGGCTTGCGTCCACCTTGTGCCATTGAGAGTGGTTTTTAATTTTTTCTTTTCATTTCAAGTCATTTATTTCATTGTTTCCTACACCTTGGGTGAGAGATTGACACGGCCAACCCCTCAAAATCATGAGGCTAGATTAGTTATGTGTGTTTTTTATATTTTCATGCTCATGGTTAAAATATTCTAGAAGTAGATCTCACACTCACATAACTAGATCTTAGCTTAAGCCCTTGAGGCATAAATTTACTTGCATGCTTTAAGTTTTTCAAGTTTCACTTCCTAGAACTTGTTCTTAAGGCAATACACACATGGTTAAGTGATGATGGTTTAAAGCAATCCTTTTTCATTTGCAAGTAGCTTTATTTTCATAGCATCTATCTTAACGCAATACACACATGGTTAATTGGTGATGGTTTAAATCTTCTCCATTGGCAAGATGTTCTTGTCCTTTAAAGCACTCATTTATTTTAAGCTTGCAAACATTTATGGCATGCGAATGGTATAGGGGAAACATCTCATTTCAGCAAATATTCCTAAAGTTTTTTATATGATTTTAATGCTATAATCTCATGGTTTAAGAACACTTTTTTGGCTGGATAAAGTTTCGGTTTTGGGCTTATTTCACTGTTTTTAGGCAAGTAAAAGTCACCTAAACACTCTCAAACACCCTAAAATACATATTCCATAGGTATAATAACATACTATACTTAATAGGACACCTTAATTCACCATCTTCGCCATCTAAAATAGGGTTTGAGGAAGGAAACAGAAGGTGATAGGCCAGGGATGGTCTCACAGCATGCGACGTCCTTTCCGGGAGTACTCGAATCTTTAGGGTTGACCTGTGAAGCTAGGGTAGGCCTCGTTACCTCACTTCTTGAGCGTCCAACAACCATTTGGTAATTGGGGGAGGGGAATTTTGGATTGACACTTAGCTAGGAGTAATTCAAAATTTAATAATCTTTAAGCAACTCATTAATAACTAAGAATTTGGGGCATCATCTTCATTGATACATCTTATGGTTGTTGTCTAAGAAATACTTGGAAGCACTCTTCACTTTTAACTTTACATGCAAGTTTATTTCCTTTGCTTTGTGATTAATCATCTAAGTGTCATCTTTTATGTTATGGAACACTTGTTCTTCAAAGAATTTCATTTTACTTTGTTAGTGTTCTTTATGGTGTGATCCCTCAAGAGGTTGCACATCCCCTTTGGAAGAACTTTCTTGTTGGGTCTTGAGTGTTGTGGTTTCCATTGATAAGAAGTCCAATAGAGTAAGTGTTATTGGTTCATGCTTGGCTTGATGTGTTGATGATCTTCATGCTTTGAATTCCTTTAATTTCTTGCACATTAAAACACTTGGTTAATAAGTCTTTTGTATCTTTTGTATCTTGCAACTCTTAGATTTTCTTGTTGTAATTTTGTATCTTGTTGCAAATATCTTGTTCATAATTTTTGTAGCATCTATCATTTCATTTTTCAGTTGTAAGTATTTGTATCTAACATTGTTGTGGAGTAGTTGTATTTATTTGCAATCTTTTGTAATCATTGTAATCTAAACCCCTCAAACATTAGTTGACCCCTTTGCCCAATCTTAGGCACTAGTCTTAGTTGTCCTAGGAAGAGGCTTTCTTGTCATAAGTAAATCATTTCATATTGCATTGCTTCCTTTGCATCATAGGTTAGTATTTCCCCCCAACCTTGTAACTAATTAAAACCAACTCCTAGAACATAACGTAAATCACATATAGTAACTAGGGTCTACCCCCCTTGGCTTCCCTAGGAGTAAGCCTAGACAGAAAAGGTTCCATTCAAAGTGATAGTGTGGGTTGTGAACCTAGGCATTGTGCCTCCAAGGACCCACTAAGTGAGCTGGAATTTGCTCACGTTTGCAAGTGTGTATAAGGACAACAACACACTCTATGTTGGGAAAATATCGTGATCGTCAGATTACCTAACTACAAATGCATACTGGTGCATACTAAAGAAACACACTTTTACCTAATGACACATTATGCCAAGTTGATCTTAACTAACTCCTATGTGTTTAAATATTCTAACAATTGTTGTTGTTGTTGTTGTTGTTGTTAAATAATGAAACCAAGTGGGCTAGTGTAAAACACATAACAATTTTAATGAAGGATGATGGAGGGTCGTTGTTGTTAACCTTTGTTTTCACATGCTCACACAAAAACAAGTGCAATTTTGGAAAAAATCCGAATCTCAACAACAATGGAGTTAGATATCAGTTGTCTTACCTGGAAAACGTAAGTTTCCTCTTCGTTTCTGATTTTATAAGCTCGCATACAATGTAAAGAAAAGATCACACACAAAAAAAGAAAAAACTTTCATCTCTATTTATGATTTTTCGATATCACATAGAGCGCACAAAAAAAATTCATACATAGAACAAAAATAACAGCAACCCGAAAATAAAAATAGAAAATTGAAATATTAACTCTGTAAAAAAAAAATTTAAATAGCATATTCATACTTTATATCTATGGATCTTACTAAAATGGCTATATCTTGGGAAAATGGAAAAACATTCGAGTGAAACTTATGACCTACCAAGTAAAATTCCTTATAACATAGTTCCCAACAACTTTGTTAGAAGCTTTAAGCACTCGTTGCTCTTGGACCAAATCATCTACCTACTCGAATTTTGGTTCTGGGACAACAATCTTCAACTGTCGAACTAGAAGTGCTAGAATTGAGATCTCTTTTTCGTGGTGATAATATTCCCTTTACAACCCAAGTGATTTTCCCTGTCTGGCGTTAAGCCCATTTTCTTCTAAATGACCAAGCACTAGTCCTTCACAAGACCACAATTTACAACCACTAGCTAACATATCAAAGTGTCATCTGATCGGAGTGTCTCAAGTTTAGGTGTTCCGATGGATCATAGTTTGATGAGTCACAGTGATCCAATTTGGCTAGGGTCTAATAGTCAAGATGCTTCGTCAGAGTCCAAATTCAAAGTGTTTCGGAGTCATAAATAACAAGAGACTTGGATATGGTGAGTATTAAACCAACGTGGTTCTGACTAGAAATTTCTCTCAACCATTGATCTCTCCTTTCCAATGGACAGTCAGATCATCATTGCAGTATCGATGGTTCAGGGTCCTTGTAAATCACAAATTATCCAATGGTCATAGAGTCAATATAGAGATACAAAGGGTCCCAATAGAGGATTGTGAGCCATTGATATGGCAATTTTTTATCCTAGATCTAATCTCAATCATTCATTTAAATATAAACAAAAACACAGAGATTTCAGTGGGTTTCATTCGGCTGTGGAAACATCGTATGGAATCTCAAAAATTTGACCCTACGAGTCAGTGTTTCTCCTGAAAAAACCCTCTAATATAAATATTTCTCAATACAACAATAAATTGCCTAATAGGATCCAATTACGCATAGAGAGAGATTACACAATTATGGAATTATTATTATCTCAAATGAATTAAATATACAACAATAATATGCATGATTCCTTTTCTTGGTCTCTCTGACCTCTGACCTCTACACACTCCACATTATCTCCCTCTCCATGCATGGTAACCAATGTTGATTAAGGTTGGTTGTCATTGATGTCAACCTTTGAAGAAATACATGTAGCACAAAGTTTTGGGTAATGGACCCAATAGTGTTTGATGTAAATATGACTCATTATTGTTTTTTCATGGTTGATAAGAAGTAAATATGGATGAACTCCAAAGTGGTCCCCTTATGATGAAATCCCTCACGGGAAGACACTTTGTGGAGTAAGATAACCCATGCTTAATTATGGAATAATGAGATGAAGGAAAGTGAATTTGTCAGGGAAAATATCCTAGATGGATAGTTCTTGTCATGTCATTTTCGGTGGTATGTGGAACGTCACATAATTCCTCATGGTTAGAGAGTTATGGCCATGAGAAGTTGGAGACCCCAGGTTTGGGTAATGGACCCAAGTTTGTTTGATGGGTAATGGTATGAGTTATGATATATTTTGTAACGACCCTTGATTATTAAGTATAATTAATTTAAAAATACTGCCTCCCACTCTGGAGGTTTGAAGTAACCTCCAGAGTGGGAGGCAGTTAGATCCAAAGTACGAAGGATATAGATTTGGAATTATTCTTCTTTATATAGCTTGTAGAAATTACAGTAAATTGGTAGAAATTTTAAAGGTTAATTGAAATCTGGTCTTTACATATTTTCAGATAATACTATTATATATGGATAGTACATGTCATGCCATTTCTGGTGGTATGTACAATGTCACATAACTCCTCACAGTTTGAGAGTTATGGCCTTACGAAGTTGGAGGACCCTCATATGTCATCTAGAAGCCCCAAAAGGTCAAAGTAATCAAAGT